>JARGYV010072457.1:0-11629 GCA_029532675.1 Ornithodoros moubata | reverse complement strand
GCCTTTTTATTCTGATGATGGGACCCGCATAGGTCCCGAAACGTCATATGCTGTTGTTTGTACTGTTGTGTATGTCGGTGAGTGTTTTATTAAAGACAGATATACAGAGTACGACGAGAAAATCATCTCCGTCTCATGCATGACCTACGGGCAGATGAACCATGCGATGGAGAAGATGCACGCAGTATACGAATCATTTACAATAGGTAAGCTGTTCCTCACCAACTTTAACAGAAATCCTACATCGTCGCATCTCTTCATGTTCAAGCCGGAGTTGGCATATACGTAGAAACAATCGATGAAAATTGGATCACGCTGGTTAGAGACTCCGGAGCGAATAATCATTCCGTATGTAAAAGGGTTGAAAACAATCATTTGGTGTGCTGGCAGCGCGAGGGATGTTGGGAACCTTTGCCTTGCAACATGCGCTTATATTCTTTCCCCAATACGCGCCTACAATCTTCTCGCCATAAAAGAAGAGGGTTCGTGTGCTCTGGGCCGGCTTCGTAAGCGTCAGTATTTCTTCTCCTCTTGGACTGAAGAAAACCAGGTGAGAATAATCCAGGACAGCGTGGAGACGACGAAGGGGAAAAAGAGAAGGAAGACCATCAACCTGGCCTATCCTAGCCTATCGACTCACTGGCTAAGCTCCTCGTACACCTGGCACCACCACCACGACCAGCCTGAGATTCGCCTTCTTTCCCTGACACCGGATGAGTCGGGTCGGAACCTTCTCTGTGAACTGCTGTCACCCTGTCTTCTCTTTGTTGCAGGCTTTTGAGCTTGCTATTGCCCGGAGTACTTCCTGTATTGAACCCCCTGGCATCCCCTGCTCTTCCCCACTTGGGTCACGAATGGGATCCCTACTCTGACCTCTTGGCTCCTCCCCTGAAACAGAGGATTGCGTACTTGTGGGCCCTTCTTACAGGAACACTTCCACCCGCAAGTGATACTTTACTCCATCAACATGCACCGTCAATGGAAGAACTCAGATTGTCCAGAACTACCACGTGGTCAA
This sequence comes from Ornithodoros moubata, assembly GCA_029532675.1. NCBI lineage: Eukaryota > Metazoa > Arthropoda > Arachnida > Ixodida > Argasidae > Ornithodoros > Ornithodoros moubata. The sequence continues at coordinate 10,611 of JARGYV010072457.1, read as the reverse complement.
GCGATAAGAGTACGTCCCCGGGACAGATATAAGGGAACAAACCGGACAGACCGATCACGATGGAAATCGGTGTTTCGTGGCCACTGCTAGGCCATGTTTACGAAGAAGGATATTAGGACATGAGTGTCTTTCAACATCACAATTAATCTACGGATTTCGTACATTACCGCAGTCTGTGGTGATAAGGTGTGCAATAATGGCGGCAAGACTGTCTTGTTATAATATTACATACTGCGTATACAACGTCATTCTCATGGCTTCCGAAATAGAGTTGGGAAGCCCAGCAAATGAGATGACACGCTGGGCGAAACAGGATAATTTCTGTGGGGACGGCAAATGCTTTGCTGTCGGTCCAAACGATACAACAGCGTACGGACCACAGAAGGAAAAGAAGAGCATGTGTAAGAGAAAACAATGTTAGGAGAACGGACATAATTTTAGTCTAAAAGCATACGGGTGAAAGCACGAACTTGTGAAATATTTGGACGTGAACTCCGTTTATACATTGAGGAAAAGATGGCCTCGCTACAGGAAAGCAGCTTAATTCGTTAATTCAGTCAATCGGTGGACAGCGGCGACTCAAGAATCTATGTTATCGCGACACCGGCAGGGTAGTTTACGCCTTCAACATTTTCCAGGGGGCCACGTCAAATTCTCTCTCTTCCTGTTCTCCATAGGTTCCAGAGCCATCGTCTTCCTACTCGTCACCATGGAAACGGTGCAGTCGCTGATTTATCCCATTTTCCTTTCTGTTTAGATGAGATGGGACTTCCTTTTACGACGCCTGCGTAATCAACTTTGTTGAAGATTTCAGGACGACACACTATCTTCGTAGTTAACGGCCTCAATAGCGTTCGCAGCGGATGGGGAAGCGTGGTCACAGAAGGTACCATGAATAACAACGGGTGAACGAGGCCTTCAATTCCGAGAGCGTTATTAGGGCTGTAATGGGTCACATTAATGTACTATGTCGGGCATGGGATGTACTGCACAACAGTGGGAACGTAATTTATTCTATCAAAGAAGGAAGCCACTACAAAAAGCCCCTCCGGTTTGTGTGTAACAGTCACCACGACAAGCAGATGGTGAACCATTGGACAGAATCATTTTCTACTGATAATAAAAGCACCAGGGACGAGTGATGCAAGGAAAGCACGGACGATTTATAATGGAACATTTTCAAGGTCTGTTTTAACTTGCTCCTTCCCTCAATCTCCTGAAGTGAACAAGGCAACTCATACAAGAGGCACGGTACAAAACAACATGTGCAATATGCCCCATAGCGTGAAAGTGGAAACAATGTTATAGAAGCGCGGACGTGGACGCAATTGCCGGTTTGCAGTGACGGGATCCTCGCACCAATAATACTTCCAAACAACAGGGTATATGAAAAAGTAGTAGGGGCATATGCGGTTCTCTTAGGTACCTTTTTCATATAGCATTAACCTTAGATTTCCACTTGTCGCTACAGTGGCCAAATAGTGCGCGCAAACACACCGTCTCGTGGCATTGAGATCCGCGAAACGTGACTAATGCACGATGGCCCATGAGGCGTCTAAGCACATCCCGCAGACGATTAATTAAACCCGTACTTGTCAGGAAGTTCAGGAATAGCACGGTACGTTGATGTCATTGCTGCGAGCTTTGGGGAGGTGGGAGAATAGCTGCGAGTCTAAGTGGCGCACCACGAATGTTACGAAGTTACCTTTCGAAGGTTTCCGCCTGAATGGTACCTGAATGTGGGTGTCTCTATATCCATCCATCTATTGTCCATGTCTGTTTTCTTTCTCACTCTCTGTATAGACACATATAGTCGAAACCCAACTGGGAGTCGTCGCACAGATCATTCCCGCGGGAAACTCATTTCGTGACTGGTATTTGATAGGTGCAGGCCATGTCACTGGCTCATATAGGCTCATAGTTGATTACCACACTCAGCCTTTAATCGGCATCCAACCATTCCAGAAAGTTTGACTTAGGAGAAAATTGACTTTCTCCTGCCGAAGCAAAGTAAGACGGATACCTCCGGGAGGTGAAAAAGAAACAAACCCGTCGTTGCTCTCCACTGCTGTGACAACCGGTGCTACAATGGTGAAACAATGACCAGGAACAGGTTTTGCTATCTTCGGTAGATTGCACGATGCGTCTTAATTTAGCTGAAGCGTAAGTGGCGAAACCGGACGTTGTATGATTACACTAAACGTACTCGTATACCAAAACTAGTGGGGGCAAAAGCAAAGGTGCCAGGTGGCAAATTATCTTCCTATGTGAACATTGGGCTCCACATGCAGAACTGCACGTTCTGGACCTTCTGGACTGACTGCGCGGACTGACAACCAGTACATAATTGCTAATATAATACCGAATCAATAGGATTTCCACGTACATTAGTGCGCCAAGATGCATAGACGGAAGAGGATCGAGACTTCTGAGAATAAAAAGTGTTATGACGCAATTCCGTCAACCTGTAATCACCACCATCATTGGGTGTGTGTACCTTGCCACTCACGAGAGGGTCGTTCTTCTCGGACTCGATCCCTGAACGATCGATCATTAAACCTTACAATAGCCTGTCACCTACACGTTAGTTTCTAGATCCTACGCATTAAGTCATCATATACCATACACCACACATAGTCTGGATGACGTTATATCGTTCTAAGAGCGTCGCTCTGTGTTCACTGAATATCTTTTTTACTGGGGCTCTCCGAAAAAAGCCACGGTTACAGATGCCTAACCACATTTGAATGAAATCTGTGGAAGCGGACGCATTAACTTCGATAGTCACGGACCCTCTGCTACCGCACGGAGGCGCGTTGACATAAAAACGATAGACCAGCAAGGGCCTGTTTTAGGTTCTGAACTTGCCCTTACTGGTAGCCCGAGCGATGGTACCCTGAATGAGCGCTTATGTGTGTCCTGTTCAATCCCCCTGCTCGTGGAACATCTGATGGTGGGTCTGCCTGCCGGCTGAGGGTACTTATTTCCCATTTCTGGCTTTTTTGCTTGTTAAAAACTCCCAAAAGAGGTACTCACCTCGCCTTAGCATGCGCTTCCAGTTTCACATGCAAACAAGTTCAAATGAGATAGGGAAATGAGACGAGTAGGGAACGGAACGAGGGCTAGAAAGGAGCCAGGAAGCGGACGATATTCAACGCATTGGCTCAGCGCAGCAAAGCTGCTTATCTGACGTTGACATCACGGCTTTCTTGAATCAGTTATCAGTTTGAGTCTCAAGGCGGCACAAGGCACTTTGGCGGCAGTTTTCCCTCATTCGATTTCATCTACATACGACTTTTCGGCCCTGGAAAAATCACCTTTCGACCTTAATTATTAATAACAACTAATTGGATTAAAATATTGATCAACAAATTTTATTATATTGGTCCACCTAGAGTTATTCATATCGAATGATGTAACGTATACCGGTACGTATATTACTCAAAACTCATTGACTTTTTATTTTTAAAATGTTTTCAATAAGAAGAGAATACTAAAGAGGCGTCATACAGAACACTTGCAAGATGCAGCAGTGAGTATAGCGCAGTAATAGTGAATGCTACTTGCGGAAACTCAGATGCGAGAGTCATTCCCAGGCTCCTTACTGGCTGAGTACGGGCTGAAGAAACGTAATTCTCCAAAACAAAACGGCCTGCACATGAAGTAGTCAGAGGAACTTTGCCCAGGAGAACAATGAAGAGAACGAAGCGATGTTCTGAAGCGCGTTGCAAATGTGCAGGTATAAATGAACAGTGGGCATAAAAGTGGCGGCGCGGCCTTTGGTCTACCAGGAACGTAAGAGACAGCACAAGGGAACTCGCAGAGCCTCACGGCTGGCGTTACAAAGAGACTTGTCTCATTACCATGACCATCATCGAAGCACCATCGTCATGTCGAAACAAAAGAGACGACGAGGGTCTTCTGTCATGGCGCCTCATCTCTGCAGTCATCCCAAGGGCCCAGGGGTAACCATCGCCCTCGACACCAGCGACTGTCGTCTGGAAAAAACGTGCGTCAAGGCACGAGGTCAGCACCTCCTGGTGCAGCTGAGCCGTCGCCTCACCAAGGGTGACGTCCTCTGGAAGACATTGACCATCCACAGACTTCCCGAGCACGTCGACGCCGAACGGGCCTACTACAATGTCTCTCAGAACAAGGTCGTGGTTCACGTCCCCGCAAAAGAGGGGCAGGATCCGTCGAAAAATTATTGCGAGTTATGCAGCCCTAACCACGTACAGGAAGCGGACATGGCACCTGCCCCCTGCATCCTGGTTCCACGAAAACCCAGAAGCGTCAGCGTCGAAAAGCGTACGAAACCGACCACCATATCCGACTTTGGAGACGTCTTGGACACTGATAAGGACAACGTTAAGCAGTTGCCTCTGGGAAGAATGGAGACCATTAGGGCCCCATTGTGTCTCTTCAGTGTCAATGCGCCCTGCTGGTTCCTACTTTTAGGAGCATTTTCCCACACTCGCTGCGCACCAAATTTATCGGAGGGCTGCAACGCGATCTATGCCCAGATTGGAATCCCCCGACGCAGTGGACCACTTTGGCTCATCATCTTGGCAACATTTTCCTTGTTGGACCACAAACCCCAGAAAGAACTCCTCAGTCACTCCACCGTGCGGTTGCGTACGCTTTGCATAAATTCACTGTTTGCAACGTTGAGGTCGACAACCCTGTGCTTGTTGTATTGCACAGTCGTTGCGCGAATCAATGCCTGGGAAAAGACAAGCAAGGCCGCGCTTTGGCGGAAGCCACACCCGCTCCTACCAGTAATGTGGTAGACGTGTGGGACATGTCCGTTTTTATCTTTCGCAGCGTAGAGCCTAGCCGGAAAAGAGAAATCATCCTGTAGTAATGTGTAGCCAACACTAGTAGCTATTCTGTTAATATAAATTCGTTCGTTGACACACAATGCAATGAGCAAGTGTACATTTGGAATTGTAAGAAGAACCGCAATCTTGGAGGTCAACAGTGGCATGACCAACGCTGTACGTTGGTTGTGCGGTGGAAATTCAACTAGCTTTCCTCATTCCGGTAGCAAACCAGTTGTTCCCTTTGGCAACGGCTATCAGGACGTCCATTTTCTGTGTCAAATGAAGTTTGGCAGGCGTTTTCACGTAGTTCCGCGTGAAAGATGGCGTAGATTTCTTATGACCGCGGAGAAGGTTATAACCAGACCTGTATGGACAAAATAAAAACGAGGCACAGCTTGCTCAGCTATGGTATCCTAGTAAAAGACCTGCGTCTGGATGCACGTAAAGGCTGCGATCTTTTTTTTTTTTTTTAGCTACCGTCTACTGCACGGTTGTCTGAAATCGGATGTGGTGGTGGTATCGTTATTCTTACCGAGCGGTCTGTCTGCCTGCCCAAATCAGTAGCAAGTTCCTCGGGGAGTGCGTCCTGGGCCGGCTTCACAGGAAACTGTGCCGACATACGCTATTAATCGCATGAGGAAAAACCACATACAGCACAGCCGGGTATAGAATCCACGGCTCCCCATGCAGTGACGCCTTGCTCACTCGTCCATGCCGCTGGTGGAGAGACGATGCTTTCAATGCGCTGGAAAATTGCAGGTGCGCATCCGAATTATTGATCAGTTAACTGCATTGGATAATTGAAAGCATGCACTAGATACAGGACTTTCAGCTGCGTGTAGTTTTCTGCTATCAGCTGTGCATTTTCAAAGTAGCAGGTTACTGATGCTCATGTAATTGATTTAGTCTTTCGCATGTTCCCTGTCGCTTTCTGTTCCTCCTCCATACAGTGAGACCATCAACACCGCTTAAACCTATCATATAGTATTCCCAACTGTGAGATGGGTCAGTCCGAAGGTCCAACCACATCGGTTTCAAAAATAGGCCGGGCGGTTCCTTGACGACCAAGGCACCCCACAGGGCATATCATATAAATCACGCGTCAGTATATTTGTAGAGCTGCGCTTAAAGGTCGCAATGTGACTCCTGCATTTATGTTAAAGATGCAAGCTCGCATATCTGCCTTGTGGGTGTCCGAAAACACCACTTCCCATCAGGTGAGATGGTATCAGCATGATCGATGACCCGGTTTGACTTTGAGGCCCATGACACACACAAATGGAAGGCAGTCTGCAAGCAATGGAAGGCAGAATGCCGGCCGTCTTGGAAAGACGTCAGGGATGAGCGAAAGGTTCACATCAGAAGTGCACAAACGTGCAGACTGATTGGGCTTGGAAGCAACAGTTGGGTAACACAATTTTCTCATCGTTTCGCTTACTTTTGCACAATGGAAGCACACTGGTATTTGTGATTTATTTGCGTGCTGTATAAAGAAGAAAAGAAAGCGTTACTTGATTTGATAGTAAAGAAATGAGAGACAGGATATTTTCTTGCGCTTCGCTCTGGCCCAAGTGCCAAACGGACGTGGGGAAGACTCGCAAACGGTGATAATAAACCGGGGCAGTCCAGGTGCCGCTCCTTTATCACCTCCATTGCGACTTTTATCTGTGGCGTCTCTATAGCTACCGAGAGCCTACATTTCGCAGTGACGTCCACAGAATAAAAGCGTGATTCGGGAGGCAACGTTGTTCGGAGGCACTGAAAAACACTCTAGCCACCCTTCTCTGTTCGATTGACCATTCCGACGATGGGACTGCGGTGAGAGTGAACGAGTGTGGAAGTGTGAACCATGGATAAAATCCGCGGCTTGGCCGAATCCAAACGGAGAAACATGTCCTCTCCGTACAAGTGTGTCACGAGCTTGGCAGCTTTCCTGAGCCTCGTAAGTGTTCATTCCAAGCAGTCATAAATGTCGAGGCAGTTGCAAACCAGTGGGAAGTAGACTTGCTAGAACATAGCCCTGTATACTTGTATAAATGCACGCGGCTTCTTATAGCGTTCATTCCTCAAGCCACGCTACAACTGGTTTCTTGCACAAAGTAATTGCGGTACCAGTGCTGGCTCAACTCCTGGGCTTTCTTCTCTTCAGCCACAGAAGGCTACACCGCAACTTTGCTTTTTAGTCAAATACCTAGAAACAGGGGCGAATACACTTGGGAATACACCTTACCCTTGGGATCGGTACAGCATACCACAACGGAGGCTGTGTTAACATGCTCTCAAGTAGCCGGTTACGTATATCAGAAGATAGCTTGGAACCCTAACTGTGTCGCTTCAAATTTAGACTTTCCTATTACATACCATTACACCTCGTTGTCAAATCGCTCCTTCCGCCTTTTTCACTTTGCTTCTTTGTGTGTGTGTGCGTGCACTTTTTTTTTGTTTGTTTTTCTCTTTTGCTCAGTGCGTGTCGTTTAGTTAGTTTCGTGACTTTGGGAAGTTTTAGAATTCATACGGCCATGAATTAAACATTAAAACAAAAACTAAGAAATCAAATCGAATTATCTTGTTTTAATGAAAAACTACGGTGTGAAAAACTAACTAATTGTGATTTAACTAAACTATCTGTTTTTCTTCTTTTTTTTCTTTTCTCGACTCATTACCGTTTTGAACCGCGTGTAGAACCCACCTGTCTCTAGTGTATTTGTTGGGGGCCACGACGAAGTAAGATTCGAAGCCGTTCACTAACAGGCGGCCCGTAAGAGGGAATCTATTTAAACACGAAACAGGAAACTTAATCAGAATTAACTTTGACAAACAACTACTACAAAACATTGAGCAATGCCATGTAATGATTCTGATTCTTAATGATTACGCAATTAACATGTTTTCGCGGATGGGTCCTCCACAAACGCAATAAATCTCGTTGAGCCCTGGCGGAAAAGCAGCACACGTCGCGAAATTAAAGCTTTGCGGTATAAGCCTCGCGGACCTACCGACGGCAGAGAAATATTCTGTTACCTTTCAGGATTTATTTATTTAGCTACCGTCAAACAAGTTCAGCTCTGTAAAATGGGTTCCCCAGTTCTTTAGATATATTCGTAATTTTGAATGCCAGCGCGAACTCTTTTCAAAGTGGCAAGTCATTTCAGTATCCTCTTAGCAACGTGGAAACAATGTGTGCAGCGTGGTTATCATTAAATTATCGTAACATGTTTAACAATGGCAGTCTATTCCGGTGCTAAGACGTATTCAAGCATACTACGTGCTCTAGGTGATTCACTGTCGTGATAAGGTTATCAAAGCGCTCCGTCAATTTGACCTTCCCAGGATTGCAAGCGTCCCCTGTAAGCTCTACCTGCTGGGAAAATGACGAACGAAGGCTTATTAAATTGCCTTAACAGAGTTGGGGGAGGTGCTTTGTAAGTGGGGACTACGGGGCAAAAGAAATGACTAAGGATGCAACGATGTAAAGCCACGAATTTTCCCACGAATGAGGAAAGTACGCGACGTGCTTCACAACGTTGGTAACATGCTTCGCTTTGTTCCGGGATGATCGACAAAGCGATAGAAACGGCAGCGGCCACATTAGATATCTCGCTGGCACAATGGCTGGTGGGCGCCAACGGTAGATGCGTCACATATCACGTGATGCCTGCCAGACAAATCGTTCATGGGCTGAAATGAGGCCTCACTATATAATCTTCAGCAACGAAGGGGGAACTTGATAGCATAACGTGGTCGGACTTCCCTTTTCAACTCCTTTTGTAAACGGGGTGATTGATCAAGTCTCGTGTAAGAAAGGAACTCGGGTTCCTGTTGCGTGCATGGCGCTAATGGCATTCCATTGAAGAAGCCTGCACGACACCACGAAGGCACCGGAACAAGTGAAGAATATCTTCGGTTATGCTGTTCTTCGGCGCTTAGAGGCTCAAGTGTATGTTTTACACCTCACTTGTGGTCACCTTCGTGTATAGTTTTGGAAACATTCTGAAAAGGTGACATCCCACACAATAACGACGGGACTCTGTATGAATTATATTTTCCAAAATCCCTGGTTACCTTGACATCCGTTTTAGAGGAGCAGCTATAAATGATTTTAAGCCCGTTTTTGCAGATAACGCCTTCTGCGGTGGTAAGCGTATTTCTTTAGAGGCACGCATACGCGTAGCATTATTACTTGTTTATGTAAGGTGACCACGATAAGCTAGGAATGCGCTCTTGACGTCACCTTATCATTGAAGACGGGCGCCCATTTTCTGAAACCACCGGATTGCTGGGTTGTTCTTTTCGTTACTATTATTATGATTCTACGTCCTTACTATTTCCTGATTCACCACCCATAGCCAGAAGAGGTGACTGGAAGTTACGTCCACAGCCCAAGAAGGTCAGGCAAATGTTTTTCAACTACGCTCATCAATCTTGCTGAACAATCCACAAGTTTCTCAGAGTCTTTGAGACCTGTCTTGCTATCTGCACTTTCGCATCAGAGAAGAGGTGGATCGCTTTTTAGCACCCGGTGTTTCGTAACCTTAATTAAGTCCATGGAAAGAAAGGCTTCAGGAGTCCCGTGCCAACATAAAGACTGCTGGTCTCCACTGGCAAGCCAACTAACAGTTCTTACTCGTTTCTAGCTAGAGTTCCTAGAAGTATGGGGTTGTGGCTGGACGCTGCTTACGCTGCTCAGTCCCGGGCGATTTCCCAATTTGTGGAAAACCAATGGAACAATGGTAGCTGTCTTCCGCGACATTCCTCTTCGAGAACGTAAGCCTTTCTCACTTTTTACAGAGCTCATAACAAGGAGCACATAGTGTGTTCTACTTGCAGAATACATGATGTGCGTCATAGCCTACTTGGCATATTACGTCCTCTTCGCGGTGACATCCTTTCTGCTTCTCTGGGGAAACTGGGTAAGCAACAGACACAATGGCTGACCAAATTACAAGCTCTGGGTACTGGGCTACAACCCAGTTGGGTTGTGAAGAAATCAGTCAGGCGTGAAATATTGTAAAATATTTCAATATAGTGATCTACCCTGTTTTTATCGCGTTTTTCCTACCGCAGCAGTTGTGTTTGTTCCAAGATAGCAAAGCTCAACGTGTCGCAAGGTTGAGCAACCCTCCGTACGAATGTTGCCATGCGCAATCTGGATCTCGCAATTCGATTAGGCGCATGAGCAGTTCGTTAAATGCAGAGTTACTGAAGTAATTCCATGTAATTTCAGATTACTGTAAACAACCGTACGTAAATATCTAACCGATTACGTGAGTACCTAATTATATTACGAGACTGATTAGTGTTGAAAAGACCTCCAGAAATGCAAAGGATTATTTTGTGGTTTACTTGTTCCCTAATGAAATCTGCAAAAGTGCGCAGGAAATCTCCGACACACGGTGCCATAAGGTCTTCAACAAATCTTAGCAGTGGAAAATATCATTCTTTCTGACAGTTGGCGCTAAGTGTACTACTTTTTTTCACGCAAACACAAGGCAAAATAACAGTGTAGGCGCTGCATTGCGGCACCGAACAGAACACTGCCATCTTGTATGACTGTGCAAGTCATCTGTAGATGCTATTTTTGTAAATATAGATTAGAATGAGCAATGGTGGTCCCAGAAAGTCAGAGGAATTACCATCTGTAGCGAAATACTAGCGATAAGCGCGAAACTATGCCCTGCCATCCGCATTCACTCTACACTCTAAAAACAGAACTTCACCGCATAACACGGCGGTGACCAATCGCGGTTCCGAATGACATCTTTTCCTGACCCTATTTGCTGGAAACGGT
>JARGYV010072376.1:0-11707 GCA_029532675.1 Ornithodoros moubata | reverse complement strand
ACGTCATGCATGACTGTGCAATGTTTCTAAATTTGCGGTCCAAGTGCTCCGTCTTCATTCTCATGGTTCCACGGTGAATTTTGTTTACACTCCATTTGGCTTTTCCCAAGTGGGCGGAGACAACGCAGCGACTTGTGGCGTCACGCTGCTTTGCGACAACGCGGTATTTAAAGCAGTGATCCGCATGCATTCTCTACTGCAGTCACCAAATCTCACAGAGTTGTCGTTTGGGAAACTCGGGGGCGGCTCAGCCGTTGGTAAGACAGAGCTATGGTAACGTCCAGGGCAGTGGCGGTAAGTAACAAGGCAGTTAGGTGTCTGGTTATGGTACGGCACGTTAAAGAAATTCCTGTCAGGTGGAGGCTTCTAAAGGTCCAGGTGTTCGTCTTATACTTGCACGATGCTCTTCTGAAAGTGAAGGACCTGTGCACAAAGACCTGTCGGATTTAAAACTGGCATTGGCGACGGTGGTGGTACCTCTACAATGGCCAGGTGACAATAGTAACGAGGTGCATGCGGGACAGACTCTCACAGCCTTATGAATACAGCAACAAAGAACCCCTTTCCCGTACCAGGTCCTCTGGACGCAGAGTGTCATCTCCCTCATCATTTCTGCGACAGAGGCCAAACATATCGACAACGACACCGAGATTCTGGTGCTTGAAAGCAGTGCGGTCTTACCAGACAGTTCTGTTTTGGACCTTTCAAAAGCACCGTCGTACCAAGTCCATCACGGATATCACAGTGGAGGAGGAGATCACGGACACCATAGCCACGGTCACCACGGTGGCGGGTTAAGACACCATAGCAGCGACTTTGGCCGTCATCACGGGAGCTACGGAAAGCACGGGCATCACCACGGCGGGCACCACTACAACAGGTTCCATGGTGACCACCATGGCCGTCATCACCATGGCAGTCACGGTGGACATCACCACGATTCCAAACATTACGGAGGGCACTCGAAGCACGGTGGGCGACACGGGACAGACCATTATCACAAGCGAGGACACCGCAAACACGGGTTTAAGAACGTGTATCACAAAGAAGAGTATGGAGACCACAAGACGTATTACGACGATTATCACGACGGTCATAATGCTCACGACTATGGCGACCATCACCATTATAGACATCATCACGGAGGACAGAAGCATTACGGGAACCATCATCATGGTTATTACGGAAAACATAGACATGGAGGCCACCATAGTAGACATGGCGGTGGGCATTACAGGAAGCATCGTGATTCACACGGCGAGCACGGACGAAGGCACTACAAGGGAAGACATGGGTACAGGCATGGTAGTGGCGGACACCATCGAAGTCATCATCGTGGACATAATGGACACGCCACTCAAGATATACCCGTGTACAGCTTGGTTCCGAGGAAGAATCACAGAAATCGCGAGGAACCAATGTTCAGGGCCTGGCGACAAACCACTGACTTTTAGCATCAGAATCCCGTATCTTAGCAGGATATCCGACGGCATCATGCCTAAGAAGCCCCACCCACATGTTTCCTTTTCTATTACATTTCATTTCAGTGTCTTAGTGTCAGTTATGGGCACTGAACTATGCTGACGTATCACAAGAAATATTAGCTTGTACATATAGTCAACGTATTTGTCAAGTACTGGTCGTGGAGAATTTAGTACGCAAACCCGATCTGTAGTCCAAGGCAACAGCTTGGTATTGGAAGGGCTGCCAGACTGCAGAGAGACGTCTCTGCGAGACGTCCCCGTTTGCTGACGAGTTCTCTTTCAGGTGCCCATTTTGAACCAAGGTAATATGATAAACACTGCTTTGTGTAATTGTCGTGTCTGTAAGTTACAAGAGCTTACCTGCCGTCTATTAGATCACTCGACAGGCAGCAAACTAACACGGCGAATTTCCATTCTAGATATACGCTGCGCTATGTTTTTCTGTCCTCCTTGTCCCTGCCATCGCGAAAGAAACGGACGCTGAACGTTCCCCATCACTAGATGAAACAGACCCCGAGGATCTGCTTGCTCTAGCAACTGGTCACGGTGGCCACGGGGGACATGGTGGCGGCCACAGCAGCGGCCACAGTGGGCACGATGAACACGGTGGGCATCATTCGCATGGGAGCTACGGTGGGCACTACAAGCACCACGGTGACGACTACGACAACCACCACAGCAAGCATGGCAAAAGTGGCCACAGTCACGGTGGGCACGGGTACAACAACTATGGAGGGAACCACCAGGGCAAGCACGGCCACGGCGGCCACGGGGGCAAACACTACGGCAGCGAGAACCATGGTGGGCACGGTCAACACGGTGGAAAGTCCGGTAACGACCACTACAAGAGCAAAGGTCACAAAAATTACGGTCACAAAAACGTGTACCATAAGGAAGACTCTGAGCACCACAGTCAGTATTACGATGATTACCATGACGGCGACCACAAGAAGAAATACAACCAGCACCACGAACATTACGACCACAAGGGCGGAAAATCGCACCACGGGCACCACCACAAGCAATACCACGACAAGCATAAGCACGGTGATGACTACCACAAGCATGGATCAGACGGCTGGAAACATCACCACGACGAGCAAGGTGGTCACGGTGGACACCATTACCGCGGCGGCGGAGGACACAAGCACGGTGGCGGCGGTCACAAGCACGGGTCTCACCACCACAGCTCCGGTCAAAGCAACCACGGTGGAGGAGGTGGCCACGGAGGAGGTGGCCACGGAGGCGGAGGTCATGGCGGAGGAGGCTACGGCAGTGGAGGGCACGGTGGCCATGGGGGAGGATACGCCAGTAACAATGTGCCAGTGCTTGTCCATCCCCTTCTACGGCGAGTTTTCAAACATTAGAGCATGCAGCGGTATAGTTATATCTAAGTGGTTACGGTGATCTCTTTTCATTTCGCATTCGGGTGCAACATACATGTTCTGCTAAGTCAAGCTCACGTCAGCATCTTTTTTAATGCTGTCACGCCATCATATGCACCTAATGAACCTGTGTGAATGACACTCTTGACTTTTCTGAGAAAATAAACGGCTGAGAATTAGATTGAGATCATGACTGCTTGGCTTGAACGTTGCAAATGCCTGCGGTGTTTCCATTGCTCCCTCCACATGTCCAACTCCCCGCAAAAAATATTTACCTGATGAAAGCACACCGCAGAGTTTATGCTTCGATATTGCTCAGCACGGTTCCCAATGGCATATGCCGATCGTCCGTCCCTGGCTAAATACTCGCACCCTAGCAGTGTCCAAGGCACGAGCCAAACATTGCGAGGGCATGGGGTCGAATCCTACAGCCAGCTGTGCTGTAAGCGTTTTTTTTTTTTTTTTTTCCTGGGATTCCCCAGGCGTATGCGGGCACAGATTCCTGTGAAGTCGGCACAGGAGCACCATATGCCCCACATCACTCATCTCCTCACCTCTACCTATACTCATCAGGGATAGCAGCAAGCTTGCCATCGTGAATAAAAACATATCCCCACCTCCTCTGTTCCAGGTTAGAAAGGTTCAGCGAGGCACAGTTCGGACGATGTTCATAAGTAACTGGTCAAAGCATGAAGTTGGTTAATAAAGTGACTTGGGCATTGTTGTTTCTGCGATGTGTCGTTACGTTCCGAGAACGTATGCAGTTACGAGTGAAGTCTAGTTTTCATTAACAGTTTGAGACCAACTGAACGAGGTGGGCTGGTCTTCATTTCATGCGTGCGAAGGATGGATATACTCGTATTGTCGATAGTAATGATAATGATACTAATAATTGGTATAGGTTTACGTCGGGCACATGGCAACTAACATCAACCACGCTACTGAACGGACACGGAACATTGTGACCTCTTTTGACTCGTCAACGCTCTACAACACGGGGCCCTGGTGGGCTTAGGAAAATGCGTGGTCGGTACATATTCACGTAGAAAATAGCTTTCACCATCCGAGTTCTATGTTCTTTCATTTACAGTGACGATTCTTGGTGTAGGCGCCTACGTTAGAAAATACTCACAGTGCACTTTAGACTACTAAACCGAGGTTTAGCCTATAGAAAAATAACAAATGAAAAATTGAAATTCTGAGACACTGTTACATCGTAAACATCATTGAAAAGTCTATGCCCAGTGTGCCAGTAAGCGAAATGAAAATAACAAAAAATAAGACAAGGGCAGGCTTAGGTAGCGCGTGACGCATTGCGTTCAGTACCTTGCATATCCGCATTTGTAGCCTTTTTTGTTACGCCGTAAGTAAGTCAATCGAGCACAAGCATACTACACATCGCAAGTCACGTAATCCTTACAAAACGCAACCGCATACATGGCCCTAAACAACGGAGGACCAAACGTGCGAATAACAGAGCAGCTCTTCCTCCTGCAGCTTGCATAAGATTGAGGATATAACGTGCGTACGTTTGTAGAAGCACAAAGGACTGCTTTTGCACGGAACAATAAACACTACGGCGCAATGAATAATGCTGCGCCCGACCCCGATGGTGGGTTCGATTCGCTACTTGGCCCATGCATTAGCCAACCTGACAGCCGTCATGAGATCTATTTCATTCCCCGGACGAAACATGAGTTTGTGTAGGGCAGTGCGAATGAATCGAAATCCAGGAGCCCGTTGCACGCTCCAACGAGCGCCGTCAGTGAACGACATCGTATGAGCTGAATGAGAAGCGACGTCAACTGTCAAAGCAGCGGTGCGTGCCCTTATTCACACGAAGCCTGGCTGAGCACGCAGCGTTCATAGTCAGTTATGTGGGAAGAAATGTTCCCATGAAAATGGGCTGTTCCGCTCACATGAATTACTATATTATAGGCCTTAAAAGACATTTACTTATTCGTTGCTCCAGAAGCGTGCGAAAAGGAGTACACGCAAGAAAACTGGGTTAGGGTCCTAAGCTTGAGCAATTTTTTCCCCTCCTATTTTGACAGTACAGCGTCTCCAAAAACAAAAACCAAATGATGTGCAGTCACTGAGATCACCGTACGCGCCACACTGTATGTTGCCGTGCCAAAGCGGAAAGCACCGCATATGACTCGTACATATATGGTGCCAAGGCGCCGGACCATTTCGGAATCGAAGCTCACCAAGATACCAGAAGTGAAGTGAAGCAACCTTTCCGCGGAATGGTTCTCCACAGGCACATATGACGAGCAGCGAGTTCGCTCCAGCATTCAAGCTGCTAGGACGCACGGCGGTCTGGAGACCCAAGGTTTCCCTCCCGTTGTCAAAGTACGCTGTTGGCGATAAGATAAAAGATCCACAGGTGTCTTCATACCCATTTGCCCGAACTGATCACTGCATCGACAAATCATCGCCCCACGATGGACACCGAGTCATGTATACACTCCAGGGGACGGCCACGCATGCACATCTGACGTTCATTCCTATGGTCGACCTCTTACACCACGTCAGTACTACAAGTGCAGTCGGCGGCTATGTTATCTGCTGAGTGTGAAAGGGCTGTTATGTCTCTGAGCCACGGAGGATCAACGAGGTTGTCTCCTCTTGGGATGCTTAACTGTCTACCCTTCTCAGACTGAGAGCAGGCCACATGTAATTGCTAGTCCCCTGATAGAAGGTAGTATTTTTCTGTAGGTGTGAACTACGACAGTTCCAATACAGCGTTCCCGCGTCGGACGTACTTTGAAGAAGTGAATTCTATCAATTCATCAACAATTCAATGCTTCGCGCCTGAATGCACATCAGCCGGTATTTCGAAGGCAACTTCTTCCCTCCCCATAAGCACATACTGCGTGCCTGTATGCAAACACGTGCCACTAAAGCTTTCCTTATCGTCTTTTCCATCACGTTACGCTCGTACAGTGTAAGTAGCCAATCAGCTCATGATACGTCTGATTCGTGCTATTATTGATCACAATTCTACTGATTGTACATGGCGGAGAGTCGACCCCGCAGCCGAACGTAGCCCGAGATATCTGTGAGACGTCGTTTGCCCTGCCATTAGTCGAAAGTTATAGTCGCATGATTTCGCAAAACAAGTCTACCCCAATAGCGATCGAAGCGACATTCGATATCCTCTAAACGCAATGTCGATTATATTGGTGTTATGGCCAGTGGTGGCATGAAGAACGACCGTGTATGCTGTAATCCTCGTTAAACTTTCAACCCAACCGGTGGACACCAGTCCACATTTGTCGGACCACACAAAGTATGTGTCGTGGTCAGACTGTTTGTAAGCGGAAATCTCGTCACATGATGGTACTGGTTTTGGTTCGGTTGCTCTCGATCGGTTGACAACATCGTCACTCAAGCTACAAAGTGGGATGAACCTATAGAAGGCGGACAAAGCGGCGATATTTGTTACGTGTTGCCGTGAGTAAGCTTCCTGTTCGTGCCTCGCGTGTCGGAATGTTCTGGGAACGTTTTGTGACATACATGCCAGAAACGACGTAACGTCATAAGGCTCAGGAAACTCTTCTAATTCTGAGGTGTTAATTCAGAACCTATGAGGGTTTCTAAAAGTGGCCCATAGCCACCTTTGAGCTACAGATGAAAAATCTAACAGGACGTTGCTTTTAATAGCAAGGATACGGTACACTAAGCATGACGCTATAGTGCTTCCTCAAAAAGAGAGAAAGTAAAAACGGCTCTCGAGATAATGGGTGTCATCGAAGAACAGGGTCGAACACGGGAAGACGGTTCGTAACAGCTAGCGACCGATACGGGTAAAAGCAGAGTCAAAAAGTGTAGACATATATAACGTCACTGCTGCGGAGCACTCAGTCGAGCACTGGATTCCTGCGTCAACGCAGCGCACTGAAGAAACGTGCCCGGAAAGTCGGGCCCCGCAAAAGCAAAATGAAGGCTGCACTGACCATTGTCGTGAGTAGAAAGCACAGATTCTCAAAAGTTTGCAAAGCTCTTTCACTATACAGAAGTCATCCAATTGGTGACGACTGATAACATTATTCGTGAACAACAGTATTGCTGAAGAACCCGACTGAATATCATACTTTCTCTGTAACAGTGTATGCGTTGTGACCCAAAACATGGCATAATTGCGAGATCACGTAATATGTTGAGCTTGAAATGGAACTTTTGAACGAAACCCATTTTTCGCGCAGATCCTCGTCATCTCTGAGACCGCATGGTTCGACTTGACTGTGGCGCTCAAAGCAAAGCCAAAGGATGCGTTGAAAACGGCGCTATTACCCGCTGCATCTGGATACGGAGGAGGGTTCGGAGGTTACGGTGGTGGAGGACATGGTGGTGGTGGTGGCGGACATGGTGGTGGTGGTGGCGGACATGGTGGTGGTGGTGGCGGTCATGGTGGTGGTGGTGGCGGACATGGTGGTGGTGGTGGGTACGATGGAGGTGGTGGTGGTGGTCACAGCAGTGGGTACGGAGAGCATGGAGGCAGCAACTCGCACGGAAGCTATGGTGGCGGGTATAAACATCACGGGAATGACCACAGCAACCATCACGGCAGTCACGGCAGTGGTGGGCACAGTCACGGAGGACACGGTTTCAAGAAGCACGGCAGCGACCATCAGGGAAAGCACGGGGGCGGAGGTTACGGCGGCCACGAAAGTGGTCACTCGCACCACGGCGGGGGAGGCAGCCACGGCGGGAAATTCGGAAATGATCACAACAAGCAGAAAGGACACAAGAACTACGGCCACAAGGACGTCTACCACAAAGAAGATTCGGAGCATCACACCAAATACTATGACGACTATCACGATGGGGATAACAAGAAGAAGTACAACCAGCATCACGAACACTACGATAACAGTGCTGGGAAAAAGCACCACGGACATTACAACAAGCAACACCATGACGATTCCAAGCATGGTCATGATCACCACAAACATGAACATGAAAGCTATGATAAGAAGTACGGAGGAGGAGGAGGTCACGGCAGTCACCACTATAAGGGTGGAGGAGGTCATAAGCATGGGGGAGGAGGACATCACAGCGATCACTCCAAGTATTCTAAAGGGTCTCAAAGCCATGGTCATGACGGTGGTGGTGGTCATGGTGGGGGTGGTCACGGGGGGTATGGGGGAGGTCATGGTGGCTATGGTGGAGGTGGGCACGGTGGGGGTTATGCGTCTCATCACGTCCCTGTGACTGTTTATCATCGTGCAGTCCAACATGGAAAGTAGGCAGTGTGGATGGACCTGAGTGACTTTAAACGTGTTAAACTTGTTAAATGCTCATGAAGTTGCAATAAAAGCTAGTGTTTTTGTACAAGTGATCTTTCCGTGTGCGTTAGAAACAGCGTCAAGGAGCAGAAAGGGAAGAGTTACTTTGGTTTCCAAATTTCTATAATGTTTCAGGGTTATATATCCAATGATTGTACACCTGTTGTAGCAAGATAAGACAGTACAGGTGGAGCTATAGTGAGTAAACTTCATGACCAGAAAGCATGAATGACAGGCGACAGCGTGTGTGATGTCCCGATCTTGTTTCAATCACAACCTGTGCATCCAAAGCGCATGCTGTGTGCTTCCCTTACTATTGGCGTAGAATTTCCCTTTTGACATCCAACTTGTCTTCCTTTAACGGCTCGTCTCTTTCCTTCCATGAAGACATGAATTGCACTGCCCCCGGAATTAGGGTCTCTACCCGGAATGGAACCATAGCGCCATCTATGGAAAACTGTGAGACACAAGCGCCTGCACAATCTGCTCCCCGGCGACGTGCTGCCATCTTTCGTTTATCGAAGACTCGCCTCACAAATGTCACAAAATATAAACCAGTGAAATTAGCCCAGAGAATGAGGAATGGGCGAGTTTAATATTACTCCTAGCAACAACCAACAGAGTATGAGCTTCATTGTGCCCTCGTCCTGTTTCTTTCTTTCTTTCTTTTTTTTTTAGCTTTTTTCAACTATCTTCAAAGAACATACAAACTGCGATCGGAATACTTTGTACGTCTGTGGCTAGGCACCGACTAGGGGATGCCCAAGAATCTCCCGCAACCCATAAATAAAGTGCCATCCGCACCCCCTGATGGTCTGCGTTCTGCTCACTTTCATTACGAACATTGCGAAACGAACATTGCTGTCTTCAATGCCTACAAGAGCAGTAACTAGATGGGGACGTCTTCTGCCCATACCGGAGAAAGCTACCTCAGTGCTGCGGCAGTGAGATGGTGATGACTACGGCAGCGTTGGTGGAACAAGTTTACATCACGAGGTTCAATATACAAGCTTGGCTCGAACGTGAAAAAGAAAATAAAGGAAATAGAAAAGCAGCAGCAGCCGGCGCCCATTTAATGTAAGTTGATTAGCCACTTCTCAGCACAGAAAACCAGGAACCACTGCGGAAAGAATAAAAGAAAGAAAGAAAGAAATAGGAACATGGGAGCATAACGAGCAAAATACAGCGCGATTTCTCGAGCTGGCTCCATACATATCTTAAAAGTGTTGTACGACGTTCCATATATTCTGCTCAAGCGTTTCCGTAAGGATGGTTTACGGTCACTACTGTGTCACATCCCGCAATTTACGTCCTCTTTTCGGCTTTTCAGATGCCCGTTTAAAGACTCTAATGACATCAGCAGCAGCAGTAGCCGAAGATGCTCGCCGCGGGAGGCAAAGACAGATTTATGGCTGACAAAGCGGATTCCGAGCTGTGCGTTCCTTACGGCGTCTGCTATTTCGCTCTCCCGTTTTTCGAGGAGGCACATCTCGAACGACAAGCACGTGACAGTTCCAGTGCCAGCTGCAACGTCCACCACCCCGAGTTCATGACTGTTGCGCATTGTGTTTAAGCGTTCAGGGCGTCTCCACGTTTGGCATTTTCCATATACAAGGTGGTTAAGTATATACACATATTAGTTGCTGTTTTAACACCTTTTACTGCTTCGCACATTCGTCTCTTACTTATAAGACCCAGAAGGCGTTCAATTCTCTATACCCGCCTGACGGCTAGTGAAAAGACTACGAACTTTTCTACGCAGGTTTATCGGTCCTTTGGAAGGTCCGAAGTAATATGGTCCAAATGAATTCCTACTGCCATCCTCTAGGCCTCTCTTGTCACATTTTTTCCCAGGAACTTTAATTAAAATGTTATGGTTAACGCATCTTAGTTTGTTAGACATCATCCAACGAACGAACACAATGTGCCACGTATGCCAAAAGTAGAAGCGGCATGTCTGGGGCTCTAACTGTATTTGTCTAAGAAACGTACTTTGCGAACAATGCACATTTTTTTTATTACTTGATCGTCATCACGCAATGACTGGCCTGTAAATGCAAAAAGCGGTACGTCGAAAGTTCGAATCTTGGTTCGTCCGTGAGGTGCATCAGATTTACTTTGTAGCTGTCCTACGTGGTCGCCAACGCCATAGAGTGTCTACGCGCAAGAGATGTGTCCATTCAAGGGTCTCACAAGAAATCACTATATCACCACTTCACTGCAACCAGTGTGAAGAGCGAAAAACCTGGACATTTAAAAGGAACTGCGAAAAATTCTATTATTGTTACCTCTCCCTCTCTAGATATATATATCGAATTTTCGACTGAAGACTGCAACCCAACACGAAAATAGCCCAATCTGGTTGGCCGTCGCGATATTTGTCAAGCATGATTATTCCATGATATGATTATACCCCGATTGCACGGGTGATTCAAAAAGAGCGCTCCTTTTTGGTGGTAGCCCAATGACTTGCGCGGTAGCACCCTCTATGTTCCAGCCTGGAAACCTTCCGTTTCCTCCGACACCGCCTCCTGCTCCACACCGTGAACACGCGGTGTCCGCTCCGGCACTTGAGCTGCACAGCGAGCGGTCTGCCGGCGAGGGCGAGAGGGGACCTGTACCGTGGCGGGCGGGCGTTCCAAAAGCCAAGCGGCACCCACTCGAGCAAGGAGTGTCAGCGCAGAGAGCGCACGGACCTGCCAGCACTGGACGGATGGCGACTAGAGAGCTACGGATAAACCCGGTGCTGTCCTGAGTGGCCGCGTGCTGTGCGGACGTGAAGTGCCAACAGAGACATGGGCCAAGCGGCGGAGGAGCCCTGGAGGGTGTCCGCGTACCGCAAAGTGGTGACGATCGGGACAGTATTGCAGTGGCTTCTGCTAGCGGGTCTAGCGACTGCAACCGTGCTGTGCGTGATTCGAGTGTGCCACTTAGAAGCGCGGGTGGACTCTCTAGAACGACGGCTTCAACGGGTGGAAGGCCTACAGCAAGAGGTAAGTGAAACGTCCGTTGCATATGCGTTCCTTTCGCCGATGGGACAAAAATGGAAAATCTTGCAAATGGTGTACAACGATAGCGACCATGTGTGGTCACTATACAGTTGAGCACACAGTTCTGTCACGACAGGAGCAATATATGAATTACTTTTACTTACTTCGCTCATCTTACACGGATGAGCACGTGATATTTCAACGGTAAGGGCGATATATTTCAACGGCTATATATTACAGTCTGCACAAAAATGGCGCCAAGTCTTATGCGATTGTCTTTGCGATCACCGATCTTTGGCTTGCCTTTCCTTCCTGGCGCCTGTCGATGACATCGGCAGTCCGCCGCGTCATCGCTTTATATTTTATACAGATAGTAAGGTGTCGACACGTGAGTGCTCATGTCCGTCTAACGGCAAGCATGGTCATTGGACCGTAACGTTCTCGATCAAACCTCTATAGGTTGCTGCCACATATGCAATGCGTCGTACTCTAAAGGCAACATTTGGCATACCACAGTGGCAAATCAACACGGTAGGCACAACCCAGCGTTGCAT
>JARGYV010072325.1:0-10779 GCA_029532675.1 Ornithodoros moubata | reverse complement strand
CTTCTTCTTCTACTGTGGCATCTCTGATGCTTTCAAGGGCCCTCACCTCACTCCAACTGTTTGATTTGATTAGCGCTCTGGCAGCATGAATCTTCGTGTTTCTCAGTTAGCTCTCCTGTTTTTATTGGCAGATAATCCACCTTCCCATGAATATGGTGTGGTGAAGCAAGTGGATCATTCCGGAAGGACAGCCGTGGTGACCGTGTTCAAGACTTACCTGGCTGGCACAGATCCTCAGTACGATAATCAAATTAATCCTAGTTGATTTCCATTGTTAATTTTTTTGTGAGCCTTTCTGCCAACGACTAAAGTTTTCTCTTGTCTTTTCTTCAGTCCCAAAGAACTTGGAGTCAGAGAGGTCAGTGTGTACGACATCAAGGACCACCCAGACTTCAAGTATCGCCAAGCTTCGTGCATCATCAGGGTCGCAAACTTTGAGGTACATACTGAAACAAAATTTGGCTGGGTGATGCCTTCCTTAGACTTGGCATTCTGTGTTTGTCGTTTTGCCAGCTCTTTTGCTCTCACCTTTTGCTGCCTTATCCTATTCCCATTTGCAGAAAAAGAAAGAAGATCCACCCAATAAAGCAAGTGCAGACGATTCTGTCCTGGTTGTCCTGATTTATTGTTTAGTAGTTGATGGTTGTTACCATGTGGCTTGCACAGCATAGCGTGACCAGGGTTTCCCGGCTCTTTCAGGATAAGGACTCTGAATCGTCGGCTGGACAAGTAGTGGAACTTCACACGAGTGGAAAAGTGGAGGTCCAGTGGGTGAATGGGAAAAAGTCGCTCTGCTACCCTCAAGAGCTGTACCGCATTGGAGAATACGACTCTGACGACCTTTGGGAAGACGGGGATGATGAAGACGATGACACCTCATCCGAGGACTCCTGGGAGACAGAGTCTGAAAAGTCGCTGCTTGGAGAAGTGTGAGTGCATGATTACAGCTTGCTGGAAGGGAGCTGTTCAGCTGTGTAGCTAATTGTATGGAGCAATGTAGCAAATGAAGCAGGCATCGATGTAAAATCTTTGTCTTTTTCGTACTGTACAAAGGGGTAGATCTTGTCTCATATTGCAGGAGCCTGAAAATGGGAAGTGTATTTTTTTTCTTGAAAAACTGGTATGGAATAGATTGCTGTGATTGTCAAAGTTATTGAAGCTAGGTAGACTGAAAAAAAAAAAAAAATCTGGCTGCCCTAACAGCACGTCTCCTGATGGGTCGAGGTCCAATACCAAACTGGATGCTGAAATTGCGGGCAATCGGACGACACCCAGCAGGCAGACGCAGAAAATCCCGTCGAGACAATCCTCGGACAGTGGGAACAAGACTCCGAGTGGTGCCACTGTAGCGAGCGGTACAGAGAGTGCCGAAAACCTTCGAAATCGGACGCAGGGTCAGATTGAGCTTCTCCGGCACAACATGGCTCGCCTTGAGGAGTTATTCACACAGAATTCCACCATTCAAAACTGCATCATCGTGCGCAAACTATTGGAGCTGTACAAGCATTGCAAGTGAGCCACACTTTATTGTTACTTCTCTTTCTGCTTCGTCACAGAGACTGGTATATCAAACAGATTGGAGCACTAAATTATAATACAGTACAACCACGTTAATTCGAACCTCAAGAGACTGGCAAAAATGTTCGAATTATCCGAAGGTCGAAATAACGCAAATTAAAACAAATCGGAGAAAACTGTGCACATCACAAGAAACCTCTATTTATCTAGAAGGAGGAAGCACTGCCTTGTATGTTTGGTTCATGTTTGATTGTTCAAATTCTGATAAAGACATTGTCAGTGGTGATGATACTGGTTTATTCTTTGAAATGCTTCTGTTGAATATATCGCAGACATTATTGTAAAAAAAACAAATTAGAGCAATAGAAATTGCATACTTATGTAGATCAACCTTAAACAGGGCTAATATCTCTGGTATCGGCTCTCGAACAGATCTATGATAGCGATAACCGACCACGATCTCATTTACGACCCGCACAAGGTTGTGCGTATAGCAAGTTTTGTGGCAGGTTTGTTAGCTTTGCCAAGTGAGTGTTTAACTGTATTTCCCTCTTCTGACTTCTGCGCTGACTATTGCAGGGTGTTTGACCACCTACTTGGCACCACATACTTTCAAGAACGATGCCTGCAGTCGCTCGTCGACCGTCTGCGGCAACGCGGTCGAATCAACAGCAGCCAGCATGTCTCTGACCAGGTTGCCAGACTCTTTTCTGTCTCTCTGAATTCCCCACCTGAAGAAAATGACGTACCGTTACCTGAAGATACACAAGTAAGGATGCAGCCTCTCACTCTTCAAATTAACTCTTCAGCTGGCAACACAAAATGGACATAGTTGGAGCTTTATGCAATACTTTTTTAGTGAAGTCTGAGAAATTGTTGTAAGAAAAGTTATGTTAAAGATAGAAAAGTTGGCTGTCGAATACAGTTTTGGTGTGGATGTCCGTGCAGATTGTCCTGGACAGTTCAGACGCATTTGAAGAAGAGCCTGCAGAGGAGCTTCCGCAGCTGCAGCAAGTCCATCCACAGCCACGGAAGCCGACAAGCGTCAGCACGCGTCTAGAGGGTGCCACCTTGATGTCGAACGTCTGCCACCAACTTTATTCTATGCTCAAGACAAAGTTGCTTAAGGCTCACGAAGATGTACAGGTTAGTGACAGTAGTCATATCACATGTGACTTTCAAAACTACATCCTTGTTCATTGGTTTTGCAGCTGTGCCAGTGCAGTGGAACCTCAGTAATTCAAACTAGCTCAATTTGAAATTCTGCATAATTTGAAGATTTTCTGCGGTTTTCACGCATTTCAACGTTACCTCATTAACGTGGGCCTTGATTTGTTCCGCTTAACCGAAGTGACCTAGTCTTGGTGTTTCGATAATGAAGTTGGTTGGCATTAAAGTACTAAGCGTGCCAAAAAAAGCTACGTTTGTTCAGTTTGTTGACTTCTGACTATGCGAGTCTCGTTTAATGAGAGTTCACTCTATTTGGCACTTCACGTATAAATTGGGGTATCGGTGCCTTTTTTGTTAGTACTAGTATTCACTGCTTGTTTTAAGTATCTGAATTTTTCAAACATTTTCGGAGCATTCCAGAGATGAATGGATTAATTTATTTAATGTGTGTAATGGCATTATGAGTAGAACATTCCTGGCATATTTTTACATACCCATGTTTGCTGCCTCCAGGGTCGTTTTGGCATGTCAGCCGCCCAACTGGAAAATGCGGCAAACGATTCGGAATCTGAGAGTACGGCAAAAGACGAAGATGTGGAGGAAGAAAAAAAAGAAACGGTGGTTGAGGAGGACTCCTTGGAGCCACCAGAGGGAACACAACCGGGTATGGATGAAGTCGACGAGCCTCTTGAAGAAAATTCCAGGGGGCAAGGTGAGGCCACGGTTTTGGAGATGTTCTCATTAGCATGTTGTTGAGGAGACGGTTAGGGCTAAAGTGCCTGGGAGTGTGTACTAGAAACTTTTTAATTACACAACGATACTACTCTAAAGAACGAATGTTGTTGGCACACAGCACAATATTTTTATTTACATCTGCTTCAAAAATCCTGTTTGTAATTCTGGTAGGGAGGACCTATTGTGTTCGCAAACCTTACAAACCCAGTTTTTTTTTCTCCTTTCCTCATTCCTAGGTGTATTTTCAACGTTGGAGACAGTTCCCGACTGCCACAAGTATAAGCTGTCCATTCTTCAACCTCACGATCCCAAGGCGTTTTTTCGGATGGTCAAGAAGGAGGTAACACTCGTTGGTCACTAAGTGTGGCTTTTACTTTGGTGTTCGCCAAATAGTAGTCCAAAACACCAGTCTGTAATTGCGAGTGATCGAATGACTTGTGAAATCTCTCTGTGGATATTCAAGCGTCTGACAGTAGTGATTGAAGCTGTCGATATTGTTGAAAGTGTAACCGCATAATGTTTTTTTTTTTTATGTAGATAAGCCTCCTGAACACTTCTTTACCCGAAGGAATTCATGTGAAGTCATTCGAAGACCGAATGGTAAGGAAAGGGATCCGAGTACCTGTGACCTTCACAGCAAATGACGTGCCGGGGAGGCTTTGCTCCCAGTGTTTCTTCCGCATCTCTGTCCTTTCTCAGCAGGTGTTTTGCACGATTGATTTGTTGTTTCCAGGACCTTTATTCCGTGCTGATCAAAGGTCCGTTGAAGACCCCATACGAAGACGGTGTGTTCCTCTTCGACATTCAGTTTCCGGCCGAGTACCCCAACGCTCCTCCACTGGTGCACTACATTTCCTACTGCAGCGACCGACTGAACCCAAACCTCTACGAGGGGGGTAAAGTGTGCGTCAGCCTCCTGGGAACCTGGGGAGGAAAGGTACGCTAAATCCTTTCAGTCTTGACACCGCATTCCTCGCAATTGCGATCGCATTGTAGGTTCGCCGGTCAGGGTCGGAAATATGTGTTTTGCCATTCATAAAGTGTCGAGTAGTTATTCAATTTATTATTGGGCATGGTGGCATTTCGGGTGGTAAACTTGATGGCTGTGGCCAAGAAAAGTCGCGAGTGTCACTCAGGAAGTAAATGATGGGCACTGATGCGGACATTTTTTGTGGCATGGCAAGCTTCATGAGCGGCGCCATTTCAATGTTTTTGCAGGGCACTGAGGTGTGGAGTCCAAAAACATCTAGTCTTCTCCAGGTTCTCATTTCTATTCAGGGTGAGCCTGCATTTTGTTACATTCCAAAGGAATTTAAAACTAAGAAACAAAAACGCATTCCAGGGTGCTTGAGTAATGCCAGTTACATTTTGCTCAATGTGTGTACGCAGGCCTGATCTTGGTGTCCGAACCTTACTTCAACGAAGCCGGCTACGAGCAGCAGCGGGGGTCTCAGCAGGGCTCGGAAAATAGTCGCATGTACAATGAGATGGTCGTCCTCAAGTTAGTACAGGTAGTTGAAGACTCGTTCGTGCAATTCTGGAAGCCTGTGGTCTCTTAGAAATTGTGGGAAGCTGGCTGACATGATTATACTTACGTGTGTACTTCAACTTTCATATTAACACTTGTCTTCAAACATGCAGGCCATGGGAAAGATGATCCAGAACCCACCAGAGGTATTTAAGGATGAATTGGAAGAGCACTTCAGGGAGAACGCGAAGAGGTTCATCACCCGCTTGGAAGGTTGGCTGCAAGTGTCGGACGCGTGGCACAGCAAAAACGTCACTTCCCAGCCCGACCCCAGTTTAGTGAACGCCTTTCTTGCCGAAGGTTGGGGAACGATTGCGTCTACTTTGACGAATGGAAAGTTCAAAAGGGTTGTGCGACTCGCAGGGGGCAAAGGTCACCTTCCACTACCAGAGTTTCCGCTGTTGCCAGCATCTCGGGGTTTCTGCCTGACCTTGCGGAAATCGCTGGCTGCCTTCAAGGACGTCTTGTCTGCTGCTGGCATCAGTGAACAGTAATTTGGGCAATGTTCCTCGAATGTACATTGTAAGTTCTTTCTATATCTGGACTGGTTGCAGTTTACAAGGAACCGTATTCAGATTGCCTCAGTTTTGGCAAGCTCGTGTAGTATCAACGAGGAATCCTGAACTTCCCTTGCAGAAAGTGTTTGTACAGATACTGCCACCATTTTGGGTCAGCGTGCCCAGCGAGCAGCTTCGTTGGTGGCGCTGTTGCTGCTTTGCCTGCTGTGAGAGAACTCTCACCTTCTTATGATTATACTTTGAGACTTTGAGTTGGACTCTGCTGCCACTGCCGGTGTGGTGCAAAAAGTGACCTGTGTGCAGTTGCAGACACGAATGGTGGTACTTCAGGGCGGCCAAAGATGATGCCATATTTGCTGAAGTTCTCCAGGAGAAAGGCGAGCGTCCTATTAGTTCTTAACTTATGCGGTAGCTAAATTAAAAATTCCTGCAGCATCAGCAATCACCATTGAGTGTGTTTCATCAGGAAAGTATGACCTCATCTCGAAGCAGTGAAGGAACGGCTGGAGAGGTGTGTTTACCGCAGCACTTGTGTAGTGCCACCTATGAATGTGATTGAGCTTCGCAAAAGTTTTCGTATTTTATGAGGAACCTTTTGCATTGCATACGCTTGTTTGTGGAGGCCTGACAGCAGTGCACAAACAGAGAGCATTTCTTTCTTAAGTGAAACAAAATCCAATTGAGTCTGTCCACAGGTATGGACTTATATAAGCACTAAGGCCCCGAAGGAGGTGAGCAGCATTAGAAAATTTCTTAAATATCGATTTTTTGTTAAACTCACTATGTGTGTACTAAGCGATTTGATGTTCATTTTTGAGTGTGAGAAGTAGAAACAGCCAGTTTTGCCATTTCAGTACGAAATGACCTATTCAATTCAAAAGAAATCTTTGCTGGCGTCTTCGGACAACAGATGTAGTGGTTGGTTTGGTGCTTTTGCTCTGGTACCGTGATGGTTATATCAGTGTCCGAGAGACCCTACACTTAATGTCGTCCCTGTCACGTGAGTGGCTACGGGGCGCTCCATTTACAGCAATGATCTGAAGAGAGCACAATATGGACCTACCCCAACTGCTATAAATTGTTCAATCAGCTGACGCCATTATGAAGGGACATGCATCGGGGGTCAGTTTTAAAGTCTCCCGACGCTTCCCACACTGATCCGGGCGCACATACCCACGGATCGCTCGTCAGGTGCTGCCACTTCAACAAGCTACTCTTCAACGTGTGGACAACGGCCGCATAACTAGCATTCTTTGCTAGGTTATGCAGCTCGCTCGAGTCTTCCCACAAATCAAAGAGTTCCCAGTTGTCCCGGTAGTAGTAGGAAGTGAGGTTCTTGCTCCATGAGATGGGGGCACCGGCCTGGGTACGGTTGAGGATGTCCTGGAAGGTCGGCGACAGATAAAAATCTTGGTCGATGGGAAAGGGCATGAGGAAGTTGAGGTTGTGGATGAGCTTGAAGCGACCGTTACGCACGCTTCGCATGGGGTAGTACATGCTGATCTCGTGGAGGCTGTGGCTTCCAAAAATCATCTCTCTCGGTCCCGCCACAGGGTCAGAATCCAGAATGGGCAGGAGGGAGGTCCCGGTGAAAAGGACGTTCTTGTGAAATATCTCGTAGGTGGGGAGGGGAATGTGGAACCAGTCCAGCACCGTCGGCATGATGTCGAGAAGGGAGACGAAGGCGTCCGACCTCTGCGGAGAAAAACTTAGTTCACATGGACCGCGTAATGAAGCAGTCGAAAATTTCTGTAAGCGTTCTGAAATTTGTCTCTCTGAAAATTAGGGGGTCAGGAAGATTTTCGTGTCACCTTATTGAACGACTGCGGCCGTGTTGGGTCAGAGATGATGAACGGCTCTCTGGTGCCTGGCTCGTACAAGTTTGTCCTGCCATTTGTAAACGGTATCCCGTTGTCCGACGAGAAGATGACCAGTGTGTTGTGCTCGAAGCCGGCGTGGGAAAGTTCGTCAAGGATGAGCCCAATACCTGGAAGCAAGAGAATCTTTGAGATTGTTTGGAGACCATCTGTGCTGCAGTGGCATATCTTGTTACTGGACAGCATTCAAGTACAATCTTATCAGGTTATAGTGTTTGGAAGAAAGTTGACACTATTCTACTGAGGCATTCTTTGGCAAAAATTTTTGCATAAAGTCTCATTTCGACATTTATCATTCAGCATTCAACTATCAGAAATCCGCTTTACAAGCAAACTTTCTGTGTGTGTATCGCATAATCAGTCTCGTTAATTACATAACCCTTATTACACTTGTTCCATATATACCAGTTTTTTTTATACTTTCTGAACTTTGCTCACACCCTGTGCGTGGTAATGGGTCTTCGTAAGTGTACCTTGGTCCATCCTTCCCACTGTGGTGTATTGGGCCGCAATGTCTTTCCTGGCAGCTGGAGTGTCCGGGACAAAATATGGAACCACCACCTCAGACGGGTCATAGACCTGTGGCTTCCAGTCACGAATGGAGCCCATCCCCGATTCACCATTACCAAACTTCTCGCAGAACTGTCCGTACTGTGGATGTGTGTGCCCACATCGGTGCGGGTCGTGGAAGGCAACATACAGGAAGAATGGCCTGCAAAGATGGGATGGTTTTGAAGCCTTATTTTTATCTTCTTTTATGGTTTTTATGTTTAAGTTTCATTTATGGGTCAGACCTGCTGTCGTTTGTATGCAGAAACTTTCTGACGAGATGTTTTATCCTGGTGATATTTCTACCGAGTTGAAGTATGGACCCATTCTCTTCGGTATGAGAAAAGTGGAAGGGGTAGACGCATTTGGGACCTACGTGCTTCTTGCCGATGATTCCTGTGATGGTGAAGACATCTGAAGACTAAAACTTGCACATAATGTTTTAGGTGTTCAGATAAATGCTTTGTGCATGCAACGCTTTTCATCGCCTGACCACACCTGTCCGAACTCCGTGTTTGGCGAGCACCTTTGGAAGGGCTTGGACTTCTGCAAACGACTGAAACGCATGGACACCCTGGTGCAGGCCGTACATTCCATTCTGGTGGGGTGGCAGTCCAGAAAGGAGAGAGGCACGGCTTGGTGAGCAACTGCTCACTACAGTGTAGGCTTTGTCCAAAACGAGGGCTCTCCGAGATAGCTTCAACAAATTTGGGGTCTTGCACACTGGGTTGTTGTACACTTGGGTTTCAAATCCGCCGTCGTCAGCTAGGCAAGTCGAATGAATATGGAAGGAACATTAAGTAACAGGTAATATAAAACGTTAGAGACTATCTGCATCGCTATCAGAGTTAAAAGCTGGAACCCCTCCCTACCGTATGCAAAAAAGCTGCCAAAAGCTGTGTAGCCTGTACCGTATCAACGACACTGAAAGCCCGCGATCGGACTACGCCCTGACGTCCCTAGGTCTCCGTTAGTTACAATCTGCAATAAGAGTCAAACCGTACCTAATATTAGCAACACATTGTTCGAAGTTCTCGTGTGCTTTTCACATGTTCCATGGCAAATTACCAAGACTGTCACTACGATTGCTTGTGCAAACAGCATTCTGCAAGGAAGCAATGCGTATGTACAATGAAGGGCGTCCGGAGCATTATTTTGTGATAGCATGCTGCCACGTTATCTTCATGTGACATTATATTCTGTTTTCAGTAGTTTTAGTGGTTCTTTGAATGTTCTCTTTAACCCTGCATTCGAGTCGCTACCGATGATTAACCCGCACTTGGCCGGCGAAATTTAAAACCGAAACTTAAAACGTGCCGCCGTGCTAAAATGCACTGACTGCTATCGCCATCGCGCGTGAAAAGTTTTTGACCTCGCGAACAAGGATGAACCTGCGAACAGGCACACATGGACGCCTGCATGAGTCAAAGGGAAACTTTTCGCAACTTCAGCGACTACCACTTTATGTGAACAACTTGACGCATGAAAGATATCAGAGTAAAGTAGTATGTCACTTTGATCGAACGTGCTCAGACTACTCGGAAATGGATCACTTCAAGTCCTTAACGTGTGGACTTTTCCGTGGTATCTACGACTCATTCTTTGGCATAGCTATTTTGAAGGACCTCGACTCGAATGTGCCGAAATCAGATGCGTCATCGTCGATTCCATGGAAAGAAAACTCGACGGATCATCAAGAAACGACGCTGTCTCGACGGCGATCATCGGCACGGCATGGAAAGGAGAGCACCACGGGAGGCAACGAACCGAAAGTACGACATCGTATCTTCCAGTGTTGCGTTCTAAACGGAGCCGTGTTTGGATTTAGCATCGTTGCCTTCAACTGCCTTCTTTTACCGTGCGTGTATTTTCTGATTACACTGCTCTTCGGAGGCAGCCAATCAGCTAACGCGATCTGGAGTTGGCTCCAACCATTGCTGTCGTACACGTTTCAAACACTGTGGGTGCTGCCGTTGTTCGTCCTGAGCAAAGTTGTGAACAGTTTATGGTTTCAAGACATCGCCGACTTGGCCTACCGTCAGATCCGTGGCCGTCCACCTCAGCATCTGCCCAGTTTGAGTCGCATGCTGGCGGACACGCTTTTTAGCATCCTCGTTCAGGCCTTGTTTTTAATACAAAGTCAGCTGGTTTCTGTTCTGCCAATAGGTTACCTCAGTGATATTGTGAGTCTGCTTCATTTCAGTTTATTGTATTCGTTGTACGCTTTCGAATACACGTGGTTCAACATGGGTTGGGAGCTGCACAGAAGACTTTCTTTCATTGAGGAGAACTGGCCTTACTTTGTTGGCTTTGGCTTGCCGCTGGCACTGGTCACGTCGTGGCCTTCGTCGTACTTCATCAGCGGTTGCTTCTTCTCCATCCTCTTCCCCCTGTACATCATCAGTGGACACGAAGCTGTACCGGTTGCGGGTACGACAGCTTTCCGCTTGCAACTGTTCTCGCCATCGATCTGGGTCTCCAACGTCATCTTCAGCCACTTGACGAGAAGTTCTGTGCCTACTTTAGCGCCTCCAGATAATAAGGTTCACCCAATGAAGCGTAGAAGCCAAAAGGGTATGCCTGTACGATGATCTTAGTTTGCCACAGATGAACGCAGTTGTCAAAAGGACATTTTTTACTTGTGTTAACAAAATGGGGACATTTTAGTCTTGGTGCTGCTATAATGCTCATCTGATCAGTCTTTTCTTTAACCCTGTACTGTGGCTGATTTGTACCGGTACATCTTTTGTAGTACATAGTACACTCTAAAAACAGAAATTCACCGCATAACACGGCGATGACCAATCGCCATTCCGAAATATATCTTTTCCTGACCCTATTTTCCGGAAACGGTGGGCGTACGCCTTTTTTGTGACACTTATGC
>JARGYV010072289.1:0-24739 GCA_029532675.1 Ornithodoros moubata | reverse complement strand
CACCTCCCTGATAAAAAAGAAAAAAGCAAAACTGTACTTTTTTACATCGCTGGGGAAAGGGAAACCAAATGCTGTCTTTACCATGTCTCATCTAAAACATTTTGGCAGCTTCATTAAAATGTCAGTCAGCTAATGATGGAACTTATTGGCTATTGCTGCAGCACACAATTCAGAATACACCTTATATTGATTACTCTAGCTCTATAACTCCAAACTTCCTTCAAAGACAGGTGTGCTTTCTTCTGCAGGAAGACCGTCAGATATTCTTTCTTGATGAGAAAGTACTCGACCACTATATATACACCGGACACCAGAAAGACAAGTCGAGCAGTGCCGCCCTTCGTGCGGTCTGTACTACAGAAAACCACATCTGCCTGTTCCCTGCAGACACCGACATAAAGGCTTGCAAGCAGATTGCATCCCTCTACTCGTATGCACGACGCCGCACCAGAGACGGGGTATCAGGTCCCAGGCCTAGTCTAGTCCCGCCCTCCTGACCCCGGCGTTCTGTCACCTGGGGTCCCGACACCAGGGACTAGAAAGGTCGCACCCGGGTCTGGAAAGAAATTATCGTTTGGAGCAAAGGCTCAAAAGCAGTCATTTGTGACTGCTCTCTCTGTTACCGGTCCAGTACACTCGGCACAGAGGCCAAAGTCGGCGACGAGCAGGTGCAGAGGATACACATGGTGTCCCGGCATTTACGGGCCAACAGGTCTTAGTGTGGTGCCTTGAAGGCACTGCACATTTTGCTGTCACTATTTATGTGTTAATTATGGTGGGTCATATATTTCAGGGCAGAGCCATTGTTGCTACAGCGTTTGTTGAAAGCTGGGCATATCCTTCGGTGTTGTTCGGGCCCATATGGTATTCCAAATGTTACTTTACTAGGCAGAGCCGAGGAATACGAAATTTTCTCTCTCCTGTTTTTTTTGGGGAGGAGTGATGGGTCTAATAAGGACCGGAAGAAGAGACTCGTATTTTTGGCTCGCGTAAGTCACGTAGCCAGCAGGTGATAATTCATCTTCGTGTCGGTTGTTGTGAGCTCACTGATAAATGTCACTGGGCATATTTAGTTCTATATTGATCATGTGATATGTCACATCTTTTGCATTTTGGGTTGTAAAGATTGTTGTTGATCTCCATGTTACATTAGAGGACTGTGTTCACCTTGTTCAGTACAAAAAAAAAAGGCTGCCTGAGAGTGCACGTTGTTAAAAGGTCATGAATTATAAATTAATTAAATGGGAAACCTTATCAAAGCACTGCTTAGTGATATCAGTAACCTTACCTGTATTGTTTGATAATGTATTTTTTGTATTATTAATTAATGTTTTCTTAACCTTATATGGTATTTTGAATATTTAGTAAGTATGTTATTGTTGTGGTATTATGCTGTTGTAATAGCATATTTTTCTTATTGAGTACTAGGTATATCACATTGCACAATCACTGATAGCACAGCCCTATGATACTCAAAAAGACAAACTGCCACTTGAAGGTACAATTGACAGATTGGACCATCGCTTGTAAGTGCATTCCTTTTCTGCTCGGCCTGTCTGTTGGCTACCCAGCCCTTTTTATCGAAAGGAGCAGTTGTATTAATTTGAGTTGCCTCATTCGAGTATGAAAGAAGGCAGTGTCATTGTGGCACAGTATTTTTCAGCACGTCGCTACACCGAGCGTACAGAAACACAGGTGGCATCGGTTGAGTCACACTAAAGGTCGTAAGGTCGTAGCAGTTTACAGAATAGGCAGCTCGTCTTTAACAGGCTGCCACTGTGGGGGAGCACATGGCTTTTCCGTCCTCTGCAGAGTGGTACGAGGACGGGTGCACATACAATATATATATACTGTACACATACATACATACATAGACATGAATGTGACGTCACATGACTGGTACAAAATTGTACTTTACATTTTGTACATGATAAATGTCTTTTCTTTAAAGGTGTACGGGAGTACACCTATGTTCAGGCAAGCCAGTAGTGCAGGAGGAACATTCCTGAGCATTGGCTGTGGTCCACCATATACTTTCAGAGATCACTTTTGCTGTTATTACTATTTTTTAAGTCAAGAAGCCAGTTGCACGTCACTGCTTCAGCGTGTTTGCAAGTCCACACGTAATATAGCTGATAGCTGAAGGGCCAGGGTTTGCTTCAACTTTTTATATTTGGCATGATTTGTGCCATTTAGTAACACTATAACAGAGCGTGACATTTTTAGTAGGAATTGTTTATTGACACCATTTGTCACCAAAGTACCAGGAAGCCACCAGCTATTTTGGTGCAGCTGAACAAATCAATTCGATGCATCCCATACGCTGACCTTTGTATGTGCTTGTATGAGGCTGATGCGACAAGTAAGTTGCACAGTTTTGCATCTCTGAAAAAGCAAGGGGTCATGAGGTGATGCGACTTTTTAACAGAAACTGAAGCCTTCTGTTCCTCACCGTTTGCATGTGATATTTGTTGTTTGTTCACATTTCCAAGTGTGCAAAAGAGAAGCTATTGTCAAAGTGTTTCTTAACAGTCACACAAGGTGACTGTTTTCACGTCTTTTCTGTGCCCTCTACCTGCTGCAGCTTCACCGACAGCAGTGTAGGCACTCTTTCACTGTAAGTCAACCAATCGTGATAAATTGTTTGAGAATGAAAGATTGCTCACAATAAACTTTTGATCTCATGTGTATTAAGGCAATAGCGGTTGAAGACGAAGGAGGGGATAGATGTGGACTTGGCACGCTTGGAGCAGACACCAATGAGAACCAATGGAGGCACAATTTCGAATTCGACACGCTCTTAAGTCACACATAAGGAAAAAGGTGGACAAAACCTCACACAGTTTGATTATTGTTTCTGATATCATATACCATAATTTGTGACATGGATGAGCCACACTCAAAGATAGCAGCCAAATGGTTTTCTCAGGGCACCACCCTCTGTGGGTATGTTACTGTCTTGGTTAACAAATTGCGGTGTCTTATCCAGAAAGGTCACCAGCCTTTGAGCAGTTACGGTGTGTATGAACATCAAGGAGAATCCAAATAGATGCACCACAGAGTTGGACAAGAAAAACAAACTCAGTTTAAGTACGAAAGAAACTGGAGAAAGGTCTTAATTTCATTGTGTGTTAAGAGGCCTTATATTTGTGACAGAAACAGTAGAGAAGGAATTATTGAACAGATCTCTAGACAGGGCCATGGTGTAGATCGGATGTAGTTTCCACTGCTGTAAAAGTGACAGGAGCCCGCGAACACTAGCATAATGCCATACAACTGAACAACAGTATTACGCTTGTGTTCACGTGACCCTACCCACTTCTAAATTTACGTGATGAGTTCCACTGCCGTTAGGCGGTAAGTCAAGCGCATTGCAACAATTCTCGCTGTTGTTTTGCCCTCCCATTGACGTCTATACACGGCCGAATCACAAGGAAAGTTAGCATGCGAAATATAAAAACGTTTGTGCCTTGTCTTCCGTGACACATTTGACCATTGTTCAGGGTATCGCGAACATGTTTATAACGAATAGACCGCATCATATATTAGTGATCGTAGCTTCGGAGCGTACAGAAATGAGCACAACATAGAAGGACTAGATGTAAAGTACGACTTACGATACCCATGGTGAACACAGCTTCTGGAGCGCGCGCTGTCAATGAGTGACTGCGTCGTCACAACGAGCGCAGATGGCGGTCCTTGCAAATGTTGACAGTGCACTTGAGACGCGCTTATATTGCGTGAAGCTCAAGCATAAGGAGGTGGCAGCTGGTACTGATAAAAGGACTATTGCCTTTGATATCCTTCATTAACGGCTGCCGACTACAACAGCCGTTTACGAGGTGCGGACACGAACACAAGCCATCCAAAAGTGAACAGAAGTGTCACCACCATTCGTACAAAGAAAACGCAGAAGGGGCTTCTGCACAGCATTTCTGTACATGAAATACACATGAACGAAAATCAGACACACGCCGTCTCGGAAGAAAGCCTAAAGTCGGGGTGATGATTAAGTTCCTGTCCTCGCACCTAAAAAATGTGCACATTGTTCACAGTTGCTTTTAAGTTCTTAAGCACCACACAGCTACCATAGTACGAACATATTAGTGACACCTACAGCGTAAATTGGAGTAAACCACTAACAAAAATTTTCCCCATTTCAATTACATTTGAATTTACCTCCATGCGCTGCTGATATTTATCTGGCTCGTGAGCCATAGCCAGAAGCCGAGTATGTATACTTTCAAACCACGTGGTTATTTTTCGAAATTATGATATTATGATTTCTGTGTTGTTCAGCCTCTGAAAAGTAAACTCATTACTCTAGTAAAATGCAAATGAATCAATCAACCAATCCCTAAATTATTTTCGTTACTTTCCAAGAGTTAACACATTCTCCATTTTGTATTCTGCTATCCTTTCCTATACCGTCTTTCGTCAACAGTCAAGGTCCACACTAGCACCTACGGAATTAAAACGTTAGAATTTTTATTTCATCAACGGGCACATACAAAGCACTATCAACCACTGTCAACCACTATCAGCACTGTTTCCTGTTTGCGAGCCGTGGGATACGGGGAGGATGTAGGCGCACGATCGAGGGATATCCGTTACGTCGATCTCGGACTCGCTGGGTCGTGCCGTGAGCCATTACAGGTTGTTACATATCGGTGCCAGCCGAACTGTCTTCAGCTTGTGGCTCTATTATCGCTGGACGAACTCTGCAGACTGTCAACTCGTCGGCAATAATCTTCAGTTAGGTTCAGTATGTGGTCATAGACTGTACTCCTTACTCTTGACAATATGTCGATGAAAGTAAAAATTCACGCCCTCGTAAGAGAGCAAAAACTTAAAAGTGGCGAAATAGGTACAGCGCTCGGGGTGGATGCGCAAATCGTGAGTGTGGGCGGAATTCATTCACCAGACATTTCATATTATGAAGATGCCCAGGAAGAAATAATCGTAGAGATTATGCTCGGAAAAGCCCAAAACAGGTTTGAAACGGTCATCTTACCACGCTGGTGTGAGAGCACGGGGCATGACTTGTGGATCTCCCTTAGTAGCATCGAGGAGAAGGTGATGAGTGACATGCCGCGAGGTATCCACCACATGCAAGACAGAGACATTCAGATAGAATCTTTCAGTCTCGGATCAATCCTCGGCCTAAACAAGTTCGTGGAGCACTACAGGTCCACCCCTAACGGAATTCGAGCGCAGCATCACCCCATACGGATAACCCAGCAAGCAATCGACTTTCTCAACACAGACAACACTTTGCACCTCAATTTTCTTGATGTCAAGGAGCCACAGAGTAAGGCGCAGTGGAATGGTGAAACGCACGCGCGCCATAGGATGGTTATATCATATTCTTCTATATGCAGGATTGTTCTAGTCAGAAAACGAGACAAATCTACAGCAGCTTACTTGCATTTACTGACTTCACCATTATTATACCGTAATTGCACCATCTCGAAAGACTACAACCCTGATTGGGCAAAGAAGCGAAATGAGGAACGTGAAGGGGTGTCAGGCAGCAAAGGCAGTGATGACGAAGACCTGAGTCTTATCAAAGAAGACATTCGTGCGTTCTCAACATGCAAGGTAGAGGCAAAGTATGTTACAAAGTATGAAGATCAAACAGAAAGCAAATACGTCCGAGTCATAGAGTTTGGAAAAGATCAGACATACTGCAGTGCCAGCGTGTTTGGACATTGTAGAGTGCTGAAGCTCCAGATTCCTCCCAAAGACTCTTACTGGGATGCGCTCAGGGCTATGGTTCAGCATTGCCAAAAGATTCCAGTCTATTTCGGGCCTGTCCAAGATGTGCCAAAGACAATTAGTCCTAGTATACCATTCAAGTACGCATCGTTCAGCTGTCAGTATGCACTGCAGTGCGTGCTGACCTCTTCCGCGCAAGTATTGGACGAGTTAGCTGTGCATGGGACCGCAAACGAGGTTTCTGGCATGTTGAAGAACTATGCGGAGGAAAACGAAGTGGCGTTGCAAGAGGCTTTTTATGAGCTTCACGTGTCACTGAGCCATGCCAAAATTGTCACGTTTAAGGTGAGCATGGTTCATGCCATAATGCACGTAATAATAATTGGCCTGTTGACATTGATGTGGAACAGTGTTTATACTGTGTGTTTGTGTGGAGGTGTTATAAGATAGCAATTTTCATAGTTTACCAGATGTCCAGTGCCCTACAGTAATTTAGATATTGTGAATAAATTCACAAGCATTAAAAGAAATACATAATATTCACCCTGCCACACACCACATGATACATGCGTAGCAATTGTGTACTATAATCTCGTGCCAAGAAGGTTCAACTAGCATTGCATTTCTGATACAATCTGTCCTGCTTCGTTTTTCAGTTGGGGTTGGAGGTCCTCTTCAACAAGTACAGTTCATTACGATGTAAGAGCCCCTTCACAGGGACTGCTATAGGGGGTGACCTGTCCGAAAAGGTTCTCCTAGTCCGTAAGGCTGTCTTAACTCCAACAAAGCTTCTCTTCCTGCCCCCACAGCTCATCTGCAAAAGCAGAATGCTGGTTCATTTCGATTCCGAGTACGCCATGCGTGTCATCGTCCGCGAGGACGACGGACGGCAACTCTCCTTCACTCTCGGTGTCAACCGTGCGAAGCTTCTGAAAAATAACATCAAACCACGGCTCTTGAAAGGTTTCAGGGTCGGGAATCGGAAATACAACTTCCTTGGGTCTTCGACGAGTCAGCTGCGTGACCACGGGTCATGGTTCTACTCGAAGGATTCACAGGGTCGCAGCGTTGTGGACATCCGCTCAAGCATCGGGGACCTGTCAACAATAAAGACAGCATCAAAGTACATGGCAAGGATGGGACAAGCGTTCTCACAGTCCATGGGATTTATTCACATTCCTAAAGAGTGCACAAAGGTTGAGGAGGATATACTCGTAACACCAAAGGAGAAGAAGAACATAAAGTATAACTTCTCTGATGGAGTGGGAAGGATTTCAAAGACCTTGTTGGAGGAGGTAGGAGAGAAATTTATCATATATTTTAACTGTAATGTACACTTTTAGAAAGTAACAAATTGAAAGAAAAGAAAAGTATGACGTGCAACGCAGTTTCTTCCTCAGCTGATAATGAAAAGAGCTTGTAGGGGTTGTATGTGGCCCTCACTAAATAAAGTGGTTGCTAATAAAGCTTATTACTACGTGGAATTGCATATAATAGCCAGTCCCGGCCAAAGAGGAGGTTCCCTTTAAGATGCACTGGAGGTATCAGATAAAAAGTAGCAAATCAGTTTCCAAGAAATGGTGTGGTGAGCTCTCTGTAATTAGTCGTGGTTATTTAGTAGTGACCACGCTTATGACATTGCACTTCATTTGAACCAGGTTCACAAAGCTTTCCCAGAAGAAGGTACACCATGTGCCATTCAGATTCGTTACGGGGGAGCCAAGGGAATGCTGGTGCTAGATGACACGTTGGAGGGCGATCAAATTATATTTCGCAAGAGCATGCACAAGTATCCTTCATCACATGAGGAGCTTTTTGTGCTCAAGACCAGCAAGCCTAGTGAGTTCAGTTTTCAAGTGGCCTGTGGACTCTCTCTCATAAATAGGCAGTTTATTTATCTATTTATTTATTTTTTTTCTTTCTCCTCACCTTGTTTCTGTCTTGGAGGCCTTACAATATTACTATTCTTGGAATGTAAAACTGAGCAAAGCATGACTTGCCTTTGTATAATTAGTGTACAGTTTGATAGGAAGCTACTAGCACCTAGAACAAATACTTGTCACAGACTTGTAGGCAAAGTGTACAAAGAGTTCACAACATATTTTTCTTTATTGTGTAGGAGTGGTGAAGCTGAACCGGCCAATGATCACCATACTAGCGCAGAAGGGGTCAAAAAAGTTGCGCGACATCAAACCCGAGGTTTTCTATACGCTCCAGCGAATGTCTCTGGAACAGTTCATAGACAGTCTGTTTGACAGTAGCAAGGCTGCAGCCATTTTCAAGGCAGAGACTGACCTTAAACTCCCTTTCGACGGATTGGTTCAGGCAGGGTTGGACCTGCAGGAGGAACCTTTTTTTCGACACATGCTCTATGCAATTCATCGCAGATGTATAAGTAAGTCAATAACAAACATGCAGATGTCACTAGCAAACAAGCAATACTGAAACAAAACCCTCTGTGCAATTAAAGCGAGAGACTTTTACATAAAATTTCACACCAGAACAGTGGAGGCATTTCGCTCTTCATTACAAACACCAACCCCCAAAAGTCCTGGAGTAGTCTGTGTAATTTGCTTAAATATGTGTCAGAACAGACGACAGATGCCGGAAGACATGCCTGAATGTTTCTTTGGAAATCTCAGCAACTATAATTGAAAAACGAGCCAATGCCAGCGTGCAGCTGACAGACCTGGACCAATGAAGCGACAAGAGTGGAGGCGAGGAGCGCCGAGATGATAGCATTTATATAATATGTAATATATATGTACATGTAATGGGGGTGTATATCATATGTGGTACTATATATAATGTTTTAGCTGGTAATATTGCAAGCTGTAATCTTTGAAATTCGTCTTCAGTGATTATGCAGCTATAGTGTTAGTCTAGTCTAATGCATGTTTGGAGGTGACTGCAACTTTAAAGTGCAATGGTCAGACAAATATTGGCAGAGGATGAGACCGGCATCCAGAGACATGAGTGTGCATCATGAAATAGAGATTATGCTTTCGCAGGGTAGCCTCAGACATACCTACAGTCCTAAATATGTGCTAGAGAAGGAGCTCATGTGATGTTGAAGCTGTTTTAGCTGCTTCCCGAGTCCTTCCTGTGATTATCGTCATTACTTGCTGTCATTCTTCTGTTCTGAACAACCAGGGGACATCAAAGAGCGGGCCAACATCCTCATACCTCCAGATTTTGGTCGTACCATGTTTGGGGTTATGGATGAGACAGGGACACTGCACTACGGAGAAGTATTTGTGCAGTACGCAAAAAACATGGATAAATATGGGTCCTACGACGAATATGAAGTTCTGAAAGGTAGTATTACTGTGTTGTAGTATTATCTTGTGCTGCTCTGTTCTGGAACATCTTAATACTAATAGCTTGGTTGTTATTGTAGAGTCATTAATAATTTGGATTTGTCAATATTTAGCGATTTATTAAATACTGAGAACGCTTCGCTTTGTCAAAATTCAACTGGAGCTGATGTATTGTGCCGATGCACCTTCAGCGTGTTGGACCATCTTCAAAGGTCACTGCTCGATAATGCGCATCTATCTTGGCTATACTGCACTTCATTTTTTTTAAAGATTTTGGCTTTTACTTTGAAGTGACACCGTTTATTCTGTGGTTCAATGATCACCGCAGAAACAGATTTTGTCATTGAGGCATTGACTGATTTGGACAAATCCGGTGTCTGCCAGAAGATCAAGAGTGGACAGGCGGAAGCTCCTATACTTCCGTGAAATTTCATTTCAGTCAGAGAGTACATAGAAGTGGGCAGTCAGGAGCACATGTTTCACAGTCATCCTGGTTCACATTCCAGGCAACGTCGTCGTGACCAAAAACCCTTGCTTGCATGCTGGTGACATTCGACTTCTGAAAGCAGTGGATGTTGAGAGACTTCATCATGTTCGAGACTGCATTGTGTTTCCATCAGTTGGGAAGCGTCCCCATCCGGACGAAATGGCAGGTAAGTTGTAATAGGAGGTGGTAGACATGAAAGGCACTGTGTGGGCTCTATCTGTCACTCCTATCTATTCACTCCCGCTTACCTGTTTCTTATAGGTTCCGACCTCGATGGAGACGAATATTCCGTAATATGGTACAAAGATCTCATCTTCCGTGCAAATGATGATCCTATGGACTTTTATAGCAGCACGCAAGCAAGCAAAAACGGTGAAATTGAGGTGCACTTTTTGTATGCCTTTTGAAACTCCAGGACTAACTTATGTGTTTGCACCAGCAGATCTGTTATTTCTAGGGCTTTCAGAGGCATTGAAAGATATGTTGCTTCTACAATGTACAGTGAAGAAGTAATTTTTGTTTAATATTGTGACAGCAAGGTAAAAAGGAAGAAAAAAAGTTATGAGAAAATCCTTTGATATAAGCATGACACGAATATGCTGAACTATCCAAACACTAGTCCTAAATACTGTGTATATTTTGAAAAAAATCGAGACATTTGTTTCCACTGTTTCTTGCGGCTCACCAACTCAACATTAAAACCTGCTTTTTGTGGGATCACACAAGATAAACAAACTACTGGCCTTTCTACTAACTACTACTTTTTGTGCTGCTCGATTCCCTGAAGCAAGGCCTTTCGTTTATGACATATTGTAACCATAAACATTACTGCATGCTTCTAAAGCACACATATGCAACGTTGAGAACGTTACACTGTGCAGAATAGCTGTCTTATGGAACCTACGTAATCCTCTGGTGCACGTGCTGAGTTATCACACACTAATCTGGTGATATATCAACACATTATGCAATAGTCAGTGGGACAGTTGACTTGA
Organism: Ornithodoros moubata; assembly: GCA_029532675.1. Taxonomy (NCBI): domain Eukaryota; kingdom Metazoa; phylum Arthropoda; class Arachnida; order Ixodida; family Argasidae; genus Ornithodoros; species Ornithodoros moubata. The sequence continues at coordinate 14,219 of JARGYV010072289.1, read as the reverse complement.
TGTATGAGTGCTACACTAACTGTATCTTCTTCCGCCCTGCATAAAAATCAAATTGCCATTGTCAACAAAGCTCTCATCACAGAACATGTTTATTGGGAACAAAAAAAAAGAAGACTGGAACTTATGTTTGCAGGCGGAAGACATGGTTGAATTCTTCTGCGACTTCATCTCCAGTGATGTTGTGGGGCTGATTGCCAGCGCTCATTTGGCCTGGGCTGACCTCCTCAAGAGTGGAGTCAAGTCAAGAACATGCAAAAGGCTGGCATCAAAGGCTGCCCAGAGTGTAGACTTTGCCAAGACAGGACATTCTCAGAGCCTGTCATCGTCTGAACGTGTCCAGCTCTATCCAGACTTCATGGGCAAGCATGCCGAAAAACAAACTTACGTCTCTTCCAGGTTAGTCTACACCTTTCATTGTTTGTGGAGTTTAAGAGAAAAGTCGCAGCCAGGTGCAGTGATATAATGACATTGTGTTCGATTACAGTGTTTTGGGAAACCTGTACCGCAACTGTACAGCGATGGAGATGGAGCTGGAATCAGCTGCCACACTGGATGAAGTACAGCCAGACTCGAGGCTACTGTTACCCGGGAGAGAGGCGTATCTTGCAGATGCAGAGAAAGAGTTTTGGGAGTATGACCTGAAGATAAGGTCACTGCTTGTAACTTATGGCATCGATAGCGAGGCCGAGGCACTCTCTGGTGCCATCTGGAGCCAGAACAAGTATGTGAAGGAGAAGCACAACCCAACAGATGTTGCAATCATTCTGCAAAGCCAGGTAAGCAGGGAAATGGCTGAATGTGTCACGCAGATTTGATGGTGAATGTAGTAGGGTGGGGGAAAAGTCACTATCACACGATAACTGCTGAGGACTTCCTTCTGCTATCAGAGCTACTGCAGCTTCTGTTTTATGGCTCCAATGATTGCAGGTCCAGCATATCGTGGCACAGACGCGTGACTCCTTCTACAAGGGACTTCCGGATAACTCTGACTTCTGCGAAGGAAAACTCAAAGCCTCTGCGTGGTATGAAGTCTCGTATCGTCATAACAGCAGAGGGGCCTCTGGGTTTCCGTGGGTGGTTGCTGACATCTTTGAAATGATACTCAAAGACTGCGATGACTGCACACGACCCAATCGCGGCACACTGCGTGACCGTTTCAACACTGTACTCCTTCGCCACCTCCAAGACGATAGTGAGTTTCAAGGAGTGCTGACAAACAATGCCATTACACTGCTTAACAAGTGGATTGACAGCAATGCGGCTGCCTTGAATAGCCAGGGCGAGGAAGACCTGAAAGGATATAAGCAATTGATTAAAACAATCTTTATCAGCACTTTTAGGAACCTGTTAAAAACGTACGGTAAAGAAAGACTCAAACTTCAACCAGGGCTCTGTATTCTAAACTGCCTGAAGAAAGTTTGTGCAATGTGCTTTCATGGGCCAAAGCAGACTATGCATGACAAGTCAAACACCTCTTTGCCGTACTACCTCAGCAGGCTCGCACTTAAGACATTCAACAGGCTACTGTCTGCTGGAGATAGCAGCATACTGCTAGGAGGCAGTGGCTTCCAAACTGGCTCTACACTAACTTCTGTAGTCCTCGTGCCTGTCACACAAGACGACAATGATTTCTACTTCAATGTCTTGAGGCACGAAAACCTTTTCATAGAATTGCTCAAGGCATGGACAAATATAGAGGACACGCAGTTTGATGTTGTGGAAGATCGCCACGGCCAGTGGTTCCTCAGGCTGAAAGTGATAGGAAAGCACTTTGCCGTCGAGGGACTTAAGGACATTGTGCTGGAACAGTCATTCAAGAAGATTGTGCTCTATGCGATTGGGAAACAGCTCAAAAGTAAAGCATGACAAGAAGGCGTAGCTGCTCTGCTTCAAGCATTTGGGCGACTTCGTCTTGGTTGTTTTCGGTAGCATATATCGTACACGCTACATGGTTGACAGGCTACTAGATTAGCCTGGTCCGACTATAAAAGCAGGCGACTGCCATACGAGAAAGAAAAGTGTCAAGAGATGCTTAGAAGTGATGGCTGTGATGAGAAGTTTGTAATGATCCTGAACTGGCAATGAAAGTTTATTTCTTGTTAGAAAGTATGTTGTATTCTTTTTTACAAGCTTTCTGAAAGTCCAATGGGACATAGTTAGGGATATTTCAGTGATATTGTGTGGGTAGAAACTGTTATGATAAAATTGTGAGCTTTTCTTTAACAGTTTTGTATGGTGAAGGGCAATATAACATGCAGGGAGGGCTCTGCTGTAGACTATCCTTTGAGGCAAGCGACGAAAACCATTTGATTGTAAACTGGTATTTATGCCACACAACGTCAGAAACAACAACAAAGGCTTGGCATAAAATCACTGTATTTTAAATGATTGCTGTAAAATATGCAAGTACATAGTATGATGCAAAGGCATTGTGAAACATTTCTCAAGTAAAGGCACGTTGAAGGCACAATGTTCCATTCATGAATGCAACTAAAAAGGGTATTGCCATAAGTAGAACAGCTTCTATGCAGTCAATGGTTTGCACTCTTTTGCAAATGCCTTCCATCTGAAGGCTGGTGGTCTAGATGGAGGATGCCTAGAGATGTCCAGAGACAAAAGCACACAATCTGTAATTACAGCACCTCCTACCAACTGTGTTCCATGTATGCATGTACTTTCATATTAAACAATAATTACCATTTCATTTCCTTATTACTAAGTTGCAGCACATACTTGCATAAAACTAAAAAGTAGCCTCAAGCAGTCTGACACTATATGCTTAGAAAATTATTGCACTGTACGTGAACATGCTTGCACCATGCCTGGAATTGCCTGATTCAGGTCACAATATGATATTTTTTTTCATCAGTGCTAAAAAGACTGCAGGCTCCTCCACAAATCAACAACAGTAGAGACATCTTGATTGGAACAGTTATCGCTGCAAGATCAAAATCTTAATATAGACCTCTAAAATTAAGATTGCATAGGAACTGAAAGATGTCTTTTTGGATTTTGCTGCTTGTTCCCACGTTGCACAGCAATGGAGTCCTGAACTGCAGCTCAAGGCCTCGAAATGTGGTGTGTCGTTTATAAAATCTGGAAAAGTTCTCAGGAATGCACCAGATGCGCTGTGTCTTTCGTTGTCTCTGGAATTGGTTCCTGTACGGTCGTACCCTGGACCCAGGGGGCTTCAGCCGAACCAGCGCCACTTTCGGCATCGTTTATGGATGGATTCAGTGGGGAAACGGAAGGAGTTGGAGGCTTTCCATTATGAATCACTGAAGTGACCTGCAAAAGAACAAAATCCATAACTAAATCAATAGGATCAATCCTCATAAACATAAGGGTCATAGTTTATGTGTTGATTTCAATGCAGCCATTGGCAGGAATGCTAAGTTGGGAACTCTCTTCAAGCATCAATTCACAAAGCTCACAGGAGCTGTGAATTATTTTGCTGTATCGAGCATTTATGAGATGTATCGCACAAGATGTCAAGAAACCTGCATCCCTGAACAACTGTGAAGTTCACATTTAAAGAAATTAACAGATCATTGGTGCAAAACAAGTATATACCTGGATCTGTCCACCACGAACAGCTGTCCACACAAATGCTGGTAGGAGAAGCACCATCGACAATAAACCGAAAGCTATGGTGGCGATGCCACCGACAGTTTCCTGCTGGGTTGGAGCACCTGCATTGCAGCATGTTTAATGTACACAATTGAATACAGAAATTAATGATATGCACACTATCAAGTGGAGTATTACCTGGACATTGAAGAGGGAGGGGCCGTTGACTTCCACCACAGTGGTTGTGTCCATCACAGAAGATACTCATCGGAATGCATCGCTGTGTGGGGCACTGGTGCTCAAACGGTGAGGCACACATTTTTGTTTTTGGGTCCACTGGAAAAAAAAAAAAAGGATTGGTGAAGCTATGACCCTGATGCCCTCATGACCCTGTTTTCCTTTATTGTGATTTCAAGTAAGAAGACATTTCATGTGCACATGCTACTTTCTTAATCTCTTGAAGAGTGTACAAAAACACTTTTACCTGCTACAGATTAAGAGAAGTAAGTTGAAAGACTATAAGAAAGGTGATCCAGCCTTTAATTTTTACCACACTCATTTCTTTTCCCCCACAAGAACCTTCTATTAATATATGCTAGCTCTGGTCAACAAGGACCTGAACCACATAACTGCTATGGCTCCTACAACTGACTTGTTATGATAACCTACAGATGAAACAAACACCGTCCGTACCTGGCGTAAAAGTTGTCAGTTCAAGGGTAAATGTGGGAAAGGGTGCCGTGGCATTGGCTGCTCTACTCAGGGTCAAGCTGACGGCGCCATCTGTCACAAGAGGTTCGACAACCACCTGCATATCTGGATTTGACTCCAGCGCATCTGACTCTGTCTTGCAGAATTTTCTGCCAAATGGTTTGGTATCATGGTCCAATGTAGTCACCTCAAAGTACTCCTCTGTACAATTTGGGCTTTCCTTCATAGTGATGTTGACAACAGTGATCAGGAGTCCAGCTTTTCCATCGAACTGGACCTCGACGGAACAGTTGAGTGGCTGACCAGTCTTGTTTAATATTACAGTTCCTATTCTGTCGAGCATTATAGGAACGTCTGTCACATTTGCACAGTAATCTTCAAAATAATCTGCAACGAGAAGAGTGAAACTAACAAATGTAATGTTTTGTGTACAGACTTCTGGGCTAGTTTCGATTAGGTAATTATAATTTTAGTTTAAGTAAGTGCAAAACTTCATCAGTTTTGCATTAAATGAGCTTGTTTTGCTGACTTCTTGCAAACTTTGTCTGCATCTATTTCATCTAACACCTGCACAATTTGAGGCTCTTCGAGCTGTAAAATGGGCATGATCCAGTAAATCCTGTAATCACAATGATGACATCAAGCAAAAATGTGCTCCCTCCTTTATATGAAACATATCTCCGTGATAACGGTAGCATAGTTGTGCGATAATAATCGCTGAGCCTTCCTTTTCGTAATCATTTAGTGAGAATAGCATTGCATGATATAAATCACGGTGATGAGTCTGTGCGAAGGGAAGGGACCTGCCAGCTGATTAATTTATACATATAAGCACAGCACTGCACACTGATATTTATTGGGCCAAACTCTGACACTAATTTTGTAACTCTTGTCACCTACACTATAGAAGACTACACGTGTGTCAAATTACGCAGGACAAGTAACTGAATGATGTCACTCACAAACAGATGCACTGGTTTCATCCTGTCCGTACACTCCATGGCACACTAATACACAGCACACAGCACCCACTAGATACACGGAAAAGCACTTGATTGCCTTCTGCATACTGCCTTCGGTTTGCTGATGACTCACACAAGCAGTACGCATATTGTTAGGACGTGTCTGATTTACGAAGCAACACCCATTTTTACAATCAACCATCCCATGGTTAACGCTGCCAGCTACAATGGAAGGAGGAGGAGCAGGACAAACAGCTTGTCAATGTGGATATCAGATGGCACAAAGATCGCAAGCCAGTCTCAAAGAGTGAATAATCGAACACGCCCTACACAACCCAACACACCAACTCGCATGGACTCCATCATGCTGACTCGCGAGGTTTGGTTGATCACGTGGTCATGAGGGGCAGTCGGTGAGCGGTTTCGCATCAAGAGGCATCTACCGTGATGTCAGTGATTGTAGGGCCACGCCGGATGCGACAAAAACACATGGCTAATGGTGTACTGGCGGAACGGTTCGCTCTTGTTATCGAACTCTGAGATGTGAGATGTTACGCATGTTACGGGAAAAAGAAACAAAACAAAACTCCAGCTACAGGGAGAGAAAGAGAAGGTGGAAAGAAAACGTATTATGGTCGCTCCCAGATGTCACCCACATTGCACCGCAAAAAGTTGATCTCTGTTTTATTTGCGTGCCCCTCTGTCAGCTGGGCTAAAGCGGCCTATGTAGAGATGATTAGTTAGTCGGCGTAAAAAAATGTTGAAGCCTTGTCTTGAGTAATGTATTGAAGGGGCCCCTGTGATTGCGGCACAGCGAGAACAGAACAGTTTCTCGCTTTCATGAGTTGAATAATCGAACACACTAGAGGCCTCACGTGATCCGCAAAACCACAGGTGTGACGTTGTAACATGAGGCATTCAATGCGCGCGAATTGTGGGAGCTGAGCAAGTTCTGGTTTCGATTCAGTATTTCGTCTACAACCGCAAAGGCGCGTGAGTAGATAAGAGAAAGGTGATGTGGGATAAGGTAAAAGAGAGAGTGAGAGAAAAAATAAGAGAAAAAAAGTAAATACAAATAACAACTGTAACATAATTCTTACGTTGACGGATGTTGATCTGTCTGGAAGCGAAGTGGTTGGCAAGATAATCAAACGTAAAGAACCGGAAAGGAAACGGCGTCCGGTGACTGTAAGGAAGTTTGCAAGATTTTTCCATCGCAATATCATGTGCGAATTTTCTGCAAGCTGGGGAACCCGATTATGAGATCATGAAGAAGTCAGGTAATAGTTATGAAATCGCTATCGTGTGGCTTTTAGCGCTGCTAGGGCAACAAGACGCCGGTAAGTAGTATTGTATTTTATTTTTTTCCCCTCTAAATTGTACTTGAAAAAAGACTTGCGTGTGCTAGCATTCGAAAACGAGAACCTCCTCGATACCGTTTACGGTATGAGAAATATATTACCGATACGATCATGCTGTGTGGTTCCGCAGATGGTGACGCGCCTGATTAAATAGACCAAGTTTATGCGAATAAATAAAACCCAGTGACGATTTTCTTTCTTGGCTCCTCCCACCACCCACGCCTTCATTCTTTAAAGCGCGTATCGACAAGGGCTTTTGGATGAAAAGCACTTTCGGCCATCTGAACCCCGATCGCAGCTCCTTCATTCAGTGCACTGCGCCAGAAAATGTGCCCATCGCATTTTCTAAAGATGGCGTCATGCCCATGTCATTTCCCTACACTCAGCCTCCAAATACAAAGGTAAACGATGTCCTGATCTTTACTTGCATGAAGTACCGTTGATAACTCTCATTGGCAGGTCCTCATGCTTCACCGTCTTGGGAAGCAGGCACGAGTTGGTGTCTATAGGTGCACTGTTACTTCTGGAGGGATCGCTACAAACATCACCACCATCAAACTACCTGCAACTACAGAAGCCCACATCTTGCCTTTGAAGGTACATCAACAATACAAGGTTGCTGAACATTAAAACTAAGTTGTATGATGGAAGAACTAATGTTCTATAAAAGTTTATGCTTTCGGATGCTCTAAACCCATGTCGAAAAATTGTGTAAATTAAAACACCGCAGCCGCCCCTTAACATTTCTTGCAGCTTGTACTACTTTCTAAGCCTTTCCGTGATACAGAGTTATGCTGTTGCGTACCATACTTCGAGCTGGTTTGTTGAGATTTTAGTTTTTCGTGTAAATTTAAAAACTCGGGTCTCTATAAGCACCTCTAGCACTTAGATTATGCTTTCTATACCCATTTTCCAGAGCTGTTGATGACAGGCTAAGGAAGAGAGGGAATAAGGCATTTACACAATGGACTTCCTTTTCCCTGACCCAGAAAACTTACGAAAAATTGCGAAGTTCATATCAAATTTTAGCAAAACAATACGTCTTTCAACACATAATTTCTTTTTCTAAGACCATTTGCAGTCATTTTATTTGGAACTTCATCTTAGGCAACCTGTGCATTCGCGCGCAAGGAGCATGCTCAGAAAAGAGCTGTATATACTTCTAGACTTACGTCACAGCGTACACAGGCGACACGGTTCAGCTGGCGGTGACCAAGAGAGAACACTTGAATAAGCCTCTAGTATGGACACTTGGCAAAAAAGAACTGGAACGAGACAAGGAGACGCTCGTCTTAAAGAACGTCACTCTGGCCGACGAGGGTGTCTATGAGAGCTTCTACGAGGGACATCGGCAAGAAAACTTGCACGCCTTCATCAGACTACATGTCGTAGGTAAGAAGTCACTGTCCGTAATCGCGGGAAAAATGTTATGGTAATGCGCGCGATAACATCGGACCCCGATATTTCGAATTTGTGTATATCGAACAGTGAATATACAGGAACGATGTGTTTCCATGTCAGAAAATTTTCTACCGGTGTAGCGCGAAGATTTCATGCATTGATATTTTGACTTGGACTTTGGTTTTGACGTTTCAAATCACCATGTTCTGTGCACACATATATCTGCAATGCTATTGACGTCATCCCCGCGCAGTATGTGGACGAGGCCAATACGGACAAGCTTGCGAAAATGACTGTCCTGCCTGTCGCAATGGTGGAATTTGCCACGAAGACACTGGGAACTGCATTTGTCCTTTTGGTTTCACGGGACCGCACTGTGATCAAGGTAAAAAAAAAAAAAAAAAATAGATAGTTGTTCATGGGGAAGATACCAGTACTGTCTCGTCTGTTACCACGTTTTCTTACTCGCTGTACCCAGTAAATTCACTGACCCATTCGCTAAGGGACTGCTATGAGCCTGTATAGTTGAAGTCTCGCATGTAACAGAGATATGTATGTATCTTTGCAATAGTTGACGATATTTCCTATAGAGCGAGTGTAACCCTGCTCCAATAGGTCCCGCAAGTTCCAGAAACATCCTGGGAATCTGTAGGAATTTTGGTCGAAGTTAGGACACAAGATTCTCACCGTGATTTGTGGCTAATTTACAGCGTGTGGAGCCAATCGAATAGGGACGAACTGCAGTGAGAAGTGTGATACCAAGGAATCGCGGAAGGGCTGTGCCATTCACCTCTTTTGTGGACCCGATCCAATGGGATGTACCTGTGCCTCAGGATTCACGGGCCATAGCTGCTCTGAAAGTGAGAAAACGCCAGGGAAAAAGGGCATTGATTGATCGATCGCTCTTTCTTCCTGACAGAGTGCCCACGTGGATTTTACGGCGCTGACTGCTCACAGCGATGTCATTGCAGCGTCCTGGACAGTTGCGACTCAATCACAGGCCATTGTGAAGAAGGTGGTTGCCTCGACGGCTGGACGGGAGAGTCATGTCAGATATACGGTACTTGCTAATTCTTCATTTTATTTTTTATTTTATTTCTGACCTAATAACGATTTCATGTAATTGCTAGAGGGTGAACCAACACCCACGTCGACAACTCAGAGCCAGGCTTTGGACTGTGACGACGGATACTACGGGACAAACTGCTCTAAGAGGTGCCATTGCAAGGACGGGGAACCTTGCCATCGCATCACGGGAAATTGCCCAGGGTCTTGCGAAGAAGGATACGCTAGGCCTACGTGCTCCAGTAAGTATGCGCATGCAGAGTGTTCGAACTATCTGAAAGGAAGTCGAAACAGAAAGATTATACGAAGTATACCCATGCGGTAACGATGTATTCTTCTCCACGAAGGAGCAGACACCCCCGTGACTGACTTCCATCTGTAACTTTGCAGATAAGGTTTCGGCGCATGGGCCTCGTTCTTTTCCTCGCTCTCTCTCTCTCTGTTGCCTTCCTTGTGCTGTGCAGCTGTTGCAGTAAAAAAAAAGAAAAGATCATACGTCAAGAAAAAACGCTACAAAATAAAGCCGGAGACCTACTTTTGCTAATGTTTATTGCGTGCGCCATTTCGCATCTTCCTCAGCCATCAAAGCACGAAAGAAGGATCGGTTCGCTGGTGTTCCGGTGCCCCCCTCGATTGATCCCCCTCATCTAATAAGCCGCGATAAATACCCCCCACCCTCAGCCAAAAAAAGAAAAAAAAAAAGTAACTCGAATTTCTCTTATAGCTATTGGATCAGCCCCCGGTTCACAGGCAGACAACTAAGTATATTATTCAACGCTCCTTTTGGCAGAATGTATCCCTGGTAGGTTCGGTGACAACTGCACATTCCACTGTCACTGCTGGAACGGTCACGAGAACTGCAGAGAGAATGGCACCTGTCATGATGGTTGCGCCGCAGGATGGACGGGCGAACAGTGTCAACAAGGTAATTGCCTATCACTCTCCAACTTCTTCTCCTCTGACTTCGGCTTTCTGTACAGAGTGCGAGCCTGGAAAGTTTGGTCCAAACTGCGTCTACATTTGTCACTGTCACAGCGGTAACGACGCTTGCGACTTTGTATCCGGAACTTGCAACGGATCTTGCGAGGCTGGATACACAGGTCACGCTTGCCAGGAGCGTAAGTATAAGACTTTTGTACCGCGAACATTACATCTGATGACGTTTATGGCGGTGTTAGCCTGCCCACTGCAGAAGTTCGGCGTGAACTGCAGCGGAACTTGCAATTGTCAGAATGAGGGCATCTGTAACCCTGCTGATGGAAGCTGTACCTGCAGGGGGCGCTTCAGGGGCAAAGACTGTACTCACAGTGAGTTGACATATCAAGTTAGAATTTTCCAAGTCAAGCTGCATTCTCCTGTTTTCACAGCCGCGCCTCAGGTCCAACCGCCGAATGTCACGGAAATTAATGCCGGCGAGATAGCTTCTTTGACCTGTGTGGTCGATGCCAACCCAGCTCCTACTGTTGGAATGCATCTAGTGTGAGACAACGATAATGAATAGTGTATATTGATTGTGATTGGCAGGCACTAACCTCTGTAACTGTAGGTCCGGTCATCTGGAACTGTTGAACGTAACTACGACGCATCTAGGACAAGACCTATACCGAGCAACGGCTCAAGTCAGCGGTGACGACGATGGATTCTATGAAGTGCGATGCGACGCTAAGAACGGCTATGGACTTGGGACGAGGATCCTTCCTGTAGAAATTGTGGGTGTGTTAGAGAGACTTTATTATCACCTTCAAAGACCAAATGCTAAATTTTCTGAAGATTCATACATTCCTTGTCTGATCGCAAAGGACCTTCCGGAATTTCAACGTCCATACAGGAATGTCGTACTTTATTCCAGTGCACTTCCCACATATTTATTTATAAACAAAACTGGATATTAACCAGTATTTTTCTTTTATTTATTTACACAGCCACGCCGGTGTTGAAAGACCCGCCAACTGTTAACATGTCCGTGACCTTTGCGTACGTGTCCTGGAAACCGTGGACCTTCTCTCCAGGTTCCGGGGGGCGTCCTGGAGATGCCATCGAGTACCGGGTACGATTCCGGAATTGGCTTTTGACGCGTTGATATGATGATGATGATTTCGTCTGATTGCAGTTACATTATCGGGCAGTTGGAAATAAGTGGAACGCGGCTGGTGACTGGCAGGTGGAGACGGAGAAGAATGTTACTGGACTGATGCCGGACTCTGAATATGAGTTTTCCCTCCTTGTTCGGCGAGCCAACGCTCGTACGGGCGACGTAGATCCAGAGAAGTCCCAGATAAGAGCCAAGACACTGTGCGCAGGTGACTCCGCACGTGTCGTCTTACGAAGTCAAAGACGACAGATACATCGGGACTATTTTGTTTTTATCTTCCTGTTGAACTACACATTGTTTAATGAGGCCCGAAGAAATTCCACGAGATCAAAGTAGTAGTTCTGAAAATCGTCTATGAGGAAGACATCGTTGTTGTTGCAGAGGCATCTCCACAGTCTCCCTAACTTCCGAATGAGCACCACTTTTCCGTATCCTTCTCTTGTTCGTACATAATATTAAGCGCCTGAACGGTAAAACGGTGAAAATTGGCTCTTCTGAGGCTTGACCGATGAAACGAAATCTTGCCTCTTTTTCAATCTAGCCATAGCGAACTTTGCCAGTAAAGCGTGCTTTACCCAATGTTTTCCAGTATAAGGGAGAAGCCTGCTTATAAGGAGGCAACGAAAAAACAGCAAAAAAGTACGAAAGTGCGTTTCGGTGTGCTAACCAAATGCGTCACAAGCCTCTTCCTCTGAAGTTAAACATTAGTTTGTTATAAATACGTTTTCTTTCTCCTTTTTTCCTTTTTATGGTTAGGTGTTATTCAAATAGAGACACTCAAATATTGAATCTCGCAACGAAACCAAAAGTCGTAGTTTTTTTAGCAGTATAGATTACAGGTCACGTTTAAAGTATGACCCTGATAGAGGAACAACCTCGACTTGTGACGAAGGGCTAGCTACACAATGCACAATTCGTGCCTCTTAAATGGAAGCATACGGTACAATCGCGCTGCATCACACTCCGTGCTGAATATTACTTTTCCCGCAGCACCAACAGCCGACAGTAAACCGAAAGACGTGAGGAGTGAAGCACTTTCTTCACATGAGATCCTCTTAGAGTGGAAGGTAAATATGGCTCCTCATGGTGCATTCCGTCTACTCCCTGTCTAAAACCAGTCTCACCAGAGGCCAACGTCGGAGGATCTGCGATGCCAATTGTTGGGTTACCATCTACGAGTACGAAAGGCAAACGGCTCCGAGTGGATAACGTACGACGACGTCGACTCCTCCGGCGACCGCTACCTCCTGCGAGATCTCGAACCGTATACGGAATACGAGATCGCTTTGGGCATTGTCACTTCTGCTTGGAGCAGTAATTATGTGGCCACTGTGTTCCAGAGGACTTTAGAAGACGGTACATAATTTGTCTATGAAACTAGATTGAGAGCCAAGGTTTCCACATGTTTCTCGTTGGTCTTGCAGTGCCTGGTTCAGTTGATGGCTTGAAGGTAGAAACCCAGAATGCTACCTCTGTGCTTTTGTCCTGGAGTGAACCGAATGAAGCGAACGGTTTGCTTGAAGCCTATCAGGTGTTGCTACAAATGATCGACGCCGGCATGTGCGGAAATGCGTCGGATGAAAACGGTGGATCGCTTTTCTTTGCTCCAGACAACAAAGTAAGCATCTATCTGCTACATCTATTTATTCACAGATTGGGGTGCAATTAACTGACTTCAGAATGTCACTTCGATAAAAAAAAAAGTTACTGCTGGAAGGGCTGATACCAAACTCACTGTACCAAGTGGACGTGAGTGCTGGGACGTCTGCTGGCTACGGGGAACAACTGAGTCTCGCCTTTACAACATCAAAAGCAGGTATGTTGCACTCAGCGGTATCGTGACACATGCAGTGCTCAGCAGGACTTCACATTTTGCCTATTATTATGTTATGGGGTATGTAAAGGCTACCTAGAACTTGCATTTTAAGAAAAAGAAAACCATTGCGTTGTTGACCAGCCCCCACAGTTCCCCCGCCGAACGTCCACGTGATGTCCGTGGGAGCGAGGTCTGTTACTTTCTCCTGGGATGAGATACCTTGCCCCGACGCTAATGGCGATATCACGTCCTACAACTACATTCTGGAACCTGTCGACCAGACGTCCGACACTGTGGCCAACACTACGGGTAACCTGAGATGCCTCAGGCGTTCGCACATATTAATTACGTTTTCCGTCGAAGGTGGGAGAGAAATCACGGTGACCTCTATGACCCCTTTCTACAACTACACATTCCAAGTACGAGGGGCTAACGAAGCCGGTGACGGTCCTTTCTCGGTGCCTCTGCTTGTGGAGACGGGGCAAGACGGTAAATGATTCTCTGATTCTGCATGTCTGATCTCTTTTCGAGGGTTTGCTCTCGGTCCACCAGGAGCATTTGGGGAATATGGCTGTCAGGACATAAACGACGGCTTGCAAACTCTGACATAGCTGTCTCCTGCCCGCGAGAATCTTTCGCCACAAAAGTAATCAGCAAAAATCCGTACCACGGTTACAACAAAGCTTGCTTTCTTGTAACTGCACTACTTTAGAGGTTGGCTTCATCTTAAGCTTAGGTGTACTAGGTGAAGCACACTTTACACTGCAACTTGCTAGACTGTGTATATCAATTCGCCCAAGACATCCAAAATGTCCTACTCCACAGTGCATTATAGAACTACAGGATGACAGTGCGATACGTAAGAGCTAATCTTCAGTAACACCATTGAAATTGACGTCACGCATGTTTGCAGCATCTGTTGTAATGCACCCTGCTACATGACCAATTATAACGTTAACACTCCAGCAGTCAATCTTCACACTTATTTATTTATGCTTTTGTAGTGCCAGGACCCGTGGGAACCATCGAAGTAAGGAATATCACAGATACTAGCGCATTTTTGAGCTGGCTAGAACCAGAGGAACCCAATGGAATTGTAACACACTACCAGGTAAGACCTCTAGATTTCTCGCATTCCGAACTGATGATTATCGATCGCTATAGGTGGATGTCCATTCGGATGCTGAGGTACTAAACATGAGTGTCGTCTCAGATACGAAACTGGAGCTCAGTGAACTCCG
>JARGYV010072260.1:0-14765 GCA_029532675.1 Ornithodoros moubata | reverse complement strand
GACGTCCGTCGTCTGCTTTTCCTACTATTTTGTTAAATTTCTCGAAAACTATCGCGCTCCTGCCGATGGGCTTTCGACTCGCTCTTCTATTAGTAGTAACAATTCTTATTTCACTAAAGTTTCGGAATCGAATTTTCTGTACGAGACCGTCCCTTTAAGTCCGGCTGTCGATGATCTTCAATCTCAGAAGCTTGTTATGCCCAGACATGCAATATTTTTTTTTCTCAAAGTTTTCATTGTTAATACCTTTGAATGCCTTACCAGTATCAGTCTGCGTTAGCGGTGAGGGACTTGGCTGCAAGTCATAACGCCATGTATAAATTTTGTTCTTCGTGTACAACCTTGGGCGTAAACTCAGGTTATTCTGCTGTTCAGACGCACGACGTCCTTGGTACGTAATTAAATGACGTATACCACTTGGAATTTCCTCTTTCCGAGCGTGAGTTCGCATCATAACTTTTACTGCAATTAACTGTTGATTTTGATTGAGGTGCCATCCGTAATGATTCGCCTTCAAGTTCTCCTTCCTTCATTTCCCGACTCGTACGATAATTCCCACAACAGAAGTGATCCGATTGTCTTTGTAGCACAGCCGCTGGCCTCAGCTTTTCAACACTGCTAGAAGAATGCACTGGAGAGATCTCTCGGGAAATCGTAGTTGCTCTGATAACATGTCAAGTACCGACGAGCTTAGAGTGTTCAATTATGCACTGATCTCTTATAAAGCAAAAATATCACGGCATCGAAAACATACTGAGTAATGAAGGTACTGTACTTAATGACGCACCTGTAAGCCCTTGCCTGCCTTGGTCGCCCAAGTCTGCGGCATACCTTCTTGCACGTTAATTGCGAAGCGGCTGCCATGAGGATTGGGCACCAGGATTTAGTCGTGCAGCAAAATATTCCTTCGTTATGCCGAATACGGATAAATTTACTGAACACCGCATAAGAATGTAATTTAAGCAAGCAGAAAACCGCGGCCCGACTGAACGAGTTTTTATGGAAGGAAAGTTAGAACTGTAAAGAGTTGGATTCTCTTTGGAACAGTATAGAAGATCATCTGTTGGATTTATGCGCATAAATTGAACTATGCAGGTTTAAAGTGCTCAAATAAGGTTCGTGCGAACCGTCGGGAAGAGAGACTCCCCACAAATGATACTGCAGATGCGTTCCACTAAGACTATCATAGTGTTACCAATTCACCCCCCGTGTCCGCATATCAATTCAATTGAATTCAACTTCCGTGGATCATGGGGAAGAAGACCATCACCATGAAGCGTAGATTTTCTGCCGGATTCCGTCAGTTTGTTTGGAGCGTGTTACGGGATATAATGTTCATATATATTCCATCGCAAAAGCGACCAAACTGCACGCCAGAACATGAACTTTGCTATAGAAGCCGACGGAAATCAGTCCCCATAAGAGCACGTCCTGTCACACACAGGCTCAAGGCTTCCTGCCTATTTTGCACAGGAAAGGCAAGTCTGGATAAGGAAAGCGATCCTGTCACTGTTCCCCACTTTCCCTTAAGAAGGTCACAGCGTTAGAACTTTTCCGCAGAGAAGCGGAAACGAGAAGCGGAAGTGGAAATGTGATTCCCTTTCCGAAGTCTAACGCGCCCCGTAACTGCACACACCAAAGGCTACAGAGGAGCCCTACGGGATCTGCTTTCGGGTCTCTCCTGCGCTGGATGAGAAAAAGGTCCTGTTTCATGGGAAACGAACAATGAGAACGGAAGCGCGGCGAGGCGGTCAAAACAGCGGTGTCCCCCTAGAACACTGCTTACATATATAGACGGATGTGCGCGAGGTCACAGCAGACAACCGGGTGACGTCGTATGGCGTTCGTTACGTGTCTTATATGCTTGAGTGCCGTCCGCTACGTACGCAGCACCATAGTTCAGAGTCGTGTTCGTTCTTTCGGTCTCGCGAAGTTGAAGGAAATCTGTTCATGGCCTGCCGACACTTACTGACGTCCATAGAACTTACACTACCTAAACTATATATACCTGAAGCACCAGGCTAGAAAGGCCGGGACCTACTCACTGTCTTTACGTCACTTATCTTTAGCAAAAGGCTCTGAAATGAATCTCTTTGGCAGGGACATTCGGAATCTCCCAATTATTTACTGCATTCGTGAGGGCCTAATGTTCGTCTATCTGGTATACTCATGGTGAAAACGACATAGAAAAATTGACTAGGATATAGAGTAACTAGAATAAGAAAGGTTTAGGACCGCTGTAGTGTCACAAATGACCACCGATTCCGTACGGCACTTCACGGCATATGTCGAGAAAACTTTCTTTGCAGCCCCACAAGGCATGTGCGTTCACTGCCAAGGAATCAGGCAAGCGCTAGCATTAGGTCTATGCCTTCAACAAAGGAAAAGCAGTATCGCGCCCAGTTCGCCATCAATTTCAGATCAATCTATTCAAGTGCACTCTATTTTCCATCCAATCGCCAACATGAAGTCTGAAGACAGCAAAAACTATACAAGACACTCTTGCTTCAGACCCATAAGTTCGTCTTGAAAAGGTTTATTTTCACCTACGCTAGCCGATATCATTGTAAGCGACTTTTGTAAAAGGCAACAATATTCCTTTTTTTTTTTTTTTACGCGGCTGGCGTTTTTATGTGTCACTAACCCAAATACGCCGCCTGGGAACGCGTCTACTCGCGGCGGCCACTTTTTTCCAATAAAGGCGACCCCGTTCAACCAGATGTTTAAGAGCCCGCACGAGACTGATTAATGCCCCGCGGTTTGAATACGGCCATATAATAGCGTCCGTCTTGGCATTATATAATAAAACGTTTGCTCCTTTTCTTTCTTGTCCTTTCCTTTTTCGCTCTGAGAAGGGTAACACATTTTGCCTCGAAGGTTCCTGCTGAAACCTCAAAGCGTGGTTTGAGTAATTGCCCTTTCAAACGCTTAACTTTTAGGGCAACCAATCTCTCTGTTGGCTGGGCGAGACTTTTCTTGAGGAGCAAACTTCTTATATCGAAAAAGAGTTTCTTCTATTTTCTTCATCCATCGTTATATAGGCTTCCCTTTTCAATTCTGCGAGGGAACAGGCGATTACTTAAATAACTGCTGGGAGAGAAAGTTTACTTGTCGGTATTGGACGACATTTTGTGTCCGTTGTGACGAAGTAGGAAGTCAGAAAAGGGGAGCAGGGGTTGACGTATGAAAATACAAATATTTTTAAATACACCTGTAATGGAAATAGGGACAGGACAGTGCGTGGTGGCAAACGCTTTAATGATGATGAACCGAACTCAACGATCTGTAAGGAATTGTGGTGCTCGCGCCTTCATATTGCCTTCGCAGGCAGCAGGCGGTGTCATTTTTCTTTACGACACCTTTGCTGGTGTACGGCTACTACAGGAGTCCTGTTTTGCGTACCCTTGACAGTATATACGTGAATGAAAACTTCGCCCGTATCCTATTGTGTATGGTAGCTATGCTAAGTATTAAGGAAACGTGAAAATGAAACAGTGTCGTATACATTACATGATTACAGTTACTACAACTGAGTGAGCTGCGATTATTTAATTCTTTCTCAAAATGTTTATGGGGCTTTAATGCAGATGTCCCAACACGTAACCTCCTTTTTACGTATTCTACCGACCGCAATAACGGTATAGCACCCGTGCTTTCTGGCTAGAAACGCTTTCAATTCCCTCCTTGACATTGTCGTCTTTCAGCCGTCCCGTTAACAGTCTGGCACGAATTTATCGGCTTTATACAGCAACAGATAAAATGCTAGATTTATAGCGATGGCAACATATAATGTGTTTCTGCGTCACCCTGCTTTTCTTCGCGTGCGGGCTGTACGTTTATTGCAGGTTATCTGCGATGTCAGATGCGTACGGAGCACATAAGTAGATTTCCTTCTGCACACTCAAATTAGTTCTGCTATGCGTGACGGGCACATATATCCATGCGCCATGCAAGATAACAACGGACGCATATCAGCTCCCTGGCAAGGAAAGCCAGCGTTTCGTGCACCTTCATGTGTTATCTATCTGATTATTCTGGGAGATAAGCCGAACGGTGCAATCTCTACGGTGCGCGTAGTCTTTCTCGAGTGTTGCTCCTATGAGTACTAAATATTCGCATCTCGAATGCGGGATATTCGAAAAGTAACTTCGCTTAAGCGTTTGCGTAAGTGGTTGCTAATAAGGCTTTCCATGAATTTATAACTAAATGGCCTTACCTGCCTCGTTCGTGACAGCATGGACAAGAAGCAAATGATCACGGTCGTAATTAAAGGCATGGATTGAAACCAGTACAAGAATTGAGAAAATGACTATTTCTTTCGTTATAAGAGAAGAACAAATTTGAGAGAACGGCTTACCTGCTTTGATAAAATAAACCACGTTTTCCGGCTGCTGACGAAGTGCCATTCTTATTTCGAAGCATTTCCATACTCGGGCTGCCTATCAGCATCAACGAATCAAGCTATTTCTCTTGGCTTTCAACATTCCATTTCGTGTCAGTGATCCACGGTCCGCCAGCAGCGGTGTACGAGGCACTAACCAGAGTACACGCTCCACAACCGAAAGCTCTCGAACAAACGAACATTTTCCTGCGTCACAAAGGGGAAAGGGCACAGCTCTTCTGATGGTAATCGCAGATAAACCCCCTTATCAGAGCGCTGGTGATGCTTCTTCACGTCCGCCTGTTATCTGTGACTGCAAGCGATGGCAGCGGTATCGCGCGCTGCAACTGCAGCATGACATTCTCTATTAGGAACGAACACGGAGAACATTTTCCCCGTTCGCTGTAATTATTCACTTCCAATATAATTTTTCGCTCCCATTGCAGCAAACAAAGCAGCCCACATGACAGACAGAGAACGGCCTTTACAAACGAAAGATAAATTGACCTGCTCGACATTGGGGTGGCGGTCTTTCCAATGGAATATAGGCAACCATTCTGTTACATACGTTCCTGAAAGGTGAAATTGCAGTCGCTACTGTGTTAGACACGACAGAAAGCAGTTTATATTGGTGTAGACAGCCTTCAAGTGCCAAACCGGCAACGAAGATTGCAGAGCACGCTGTGGTATTCAGCTTACAGACTTACTCTATGCCACGTGTCAACTACCTCCTTTTCTTCCTGATATTTTATTCCTACGTTAGTGAACCGTTGCTATGGTCGAAAAAATCCTAATGTTGCGGAAATAAGAAAAAGTGGAAAGCGATGAAGCTTTAATTCATTCCTCTACGTCGAGGATTCAATCCTAGCACGATCCTGGCGCATTCCCTCTTTGGCTAAGTGCCGTCTACACCATTCACCACCCCTGCTCCCACTTCGACCCTCCCTTGTTACTTGCTCTTTATAGCTGCCAGCTTCAACGAAAGCCAATCCGTGTCGCTGCCACATCAGGACTATCCTAAAATATGTAAGCGTACTGCAACTCTAGCTGCTAGTGCTGACCGTCTGTGTCGTTCTTTGTAACCTTTCACTCAAGCAGATCTGACAGCGACGCCGTCTGGTAAGAAGAAGTAGGAAAAGAGAAAAGTTGCGTGAGGAAGAGATCGAAAACTTTTTGAAGTATCGGCACCCTTGAAATACGTTTTTTATAAAACGTGTGACGACCCAACACACAAAAAAGAAAGGTATAGAGAAAGGGGAGGGGAGCAATGACTAGGAATAAGCACGAAGTCTGACATCTCCCAAGATCGGCTCATATCCTCTGTGACAAGAAGGCCTCGATTTCGCTTTGAGAAACATGGCCTCAATATATTATTTTTTATTTTAGCATTTGCTTTTGGAGTTTCTAGTCGTCACATTCTGAAGGGAAAACAGCACCCTTGAAGGAATATGACAGGCTAAAGCTGCTGAGGAAAAAAAAAATCTTGCACAAGACGGGCCTTGAATCCATTTCATAGCGTCACAGTTACAAGAAGACTATAGGAGCGGACAGTGTACTCTCTTCGAAATTTCGTTGTTATGGAGACATTTTCCTTTTAGCTGGTCCCACATATCGACGCCGGTGTCACCGATGTCAGCTGCCCAACGGCATCCGACATCCTCGAAAAACGTATTCCACGTGTGATGGACCATTGTCATTTTATTATGACCCAGTAAACATTCTCGCAAACTGACGTCGTCGGAGTCTCCGCCCCGACGAAATGTCACAACAACAACAACAGACAACTCAAAGATACTGTAAAGCAAGTTAAAGATTGTTCATTCGAACTAAATATTGCCTTTACAGCAAAACTCACGCGTAAACGCCGGTCTTAAATATTTCTAGTTATTTGGGATATGTGTACTGAAATGCATCCGAGCAACGCCTAGTGTTGAAAGTCCTCCATTCCGGCACCTTGTTTCCTCATGCCTCCGTCCCTCATGTTTTGGTTGTGATTTCTTGTTTTTTCTTTTTTGTCTACCAGAGATGTAGTCAAATGCTGTAATTCGGCTATTTCACGTGCGAAATCATTTCTTTAAAATAATAGGGCACAAAACGAAGGTCGCGGCTACTAAAATTATGCTCGGCTAGTTTGATATTTCGATTGGGGCATTGCGACTCAGCTGGGGTTCACTGCTATCACTATCACGCCCGCTCCTCGCTAAGTTTAGCGCACCGTTTTTGCTTGTGTCAGGTTGTGGATTAGGTCGGGAAAGTCCCACATTGTTCACATCTATGAGGAATGCAGGCGTGTGTGAAGAGTCGAATGGCAGGATGTTATGCTGTTTTGCCACCAAATGTAATAGGTGAAGTCATGTACAAGTCTTCATAGATGCAGTGTTGTCCACGATTAATGCGACACTTCTGAAATCCTAGAAGAGCATTTTACGCGAAAATTTAATACTGGAGTCCTGAGAGTACGGGCTACCCAGTACACAGATGTTTTTAAAAGTCTGTGACTGCTGCTTCACAGTACCTTTAAAGACGACGGCATGGTGCATTTCGCAGTGCTCCAGACGATAGCCTACCCCCACTGCAGATCTACACCCAGTGAAGCCTGTATCGTCTCTGTCACTGATGGCTGAATGCTTATTGACAGTCAGCAAATATTCTGCTGACCAACGTGAACTCACGCAAACGTCAGGTCCTTTGCTATAGTTGTTAGTTCTTTCTGCATTCCCGAGTTCATGTTCCATGCTTCCATCCATCAGTCTTCAATCCATGTTCTGCACGCTCTCCGTGCTTTCCCAGGTGCCCTCGGCCTTCTTCACGGCATCTTGGCTTCGCAGTTCCCCTCATTCTCGTGTGTCAAGCGTGCACCCATTTTCTTTTTCTCCCCTTGACGCCACTATCTCGCGCACTCCTGTGCGCATAATCTCTCATAGTCTCGGATTTCGGTAAGAAGTGGTAAGTTCCGCTAATGCTTTCATGCAAACAGCAACATTTGGCGTTGTTTCCTAACAGCAACAACAATGGAATACAGACAGTGAGCTTGAGACGCCTCCTCATGTTTGAGCACAATGTTACACCAGAGCCTTCGGGTAGCCACCAAAAAATGATGACTACGACGACAGCGAAGAAAGTGGCATTGATTATTCTATCAACGCTTTCCTTCGACTACACAGATGTGCACGCTTTATCGGGTCTGCTGTGCTAGACTGCGGTTAAAAGCACGCTGAGCTGCCTCTAGGTGCCTCTAAAATGAGGCAGCGCTCCAAAAGTGGTACAAAATAGAAACGACCGCGACCCGATAACATATTAAGGAGTAAGCATGTAAAATAGAGAGCTTCTGATAGCCCTGTGTGTCAGGTGCTTAATGAAGTCCTGCAGCAATTCGATGTTATATGCTATCAAACGGATGAAGGGCGACATTTCTATCGCTCGAAATAACTGCAGCAGGGGACGCAATACACTGTGGATTTATGAGCTAAAACCATATTCAATGCAAGCATGGCCTATAGGGCGCAGAATTTCCGTGAAAGCTGTGACGCAGCAGCCTCTGTGCAGCAAGCGATGTGGAAGGGTCAGCTAGCCCTTTGGAGGCGAGATTGACGAGATTAGGCCAGGCGAGGGAAGTAAGTGCGAAAACTACGGGATTGTTCTAATAATCTAATTCTCTTAGTTAGATAGTTACTTAGATACCGACTTTTTCTATAAAAAGATATCTGAGGAATGTGTCTCCATCTATCACGACAGTGCCTAACAGAAACATTTAGAAACTCAGGTAGGAGTGGTTGAACTGTAACTTGAGTAATATGGAAAGTGGAAATTGTTGAAATCTGAAGTTTCAATAATTTATAAACGAATGAATTACTCATGATGTGAAATTAGCGCGGAATAAGTGACTGAAGTCATTCGACACATATTACGCGGGAGTTGAACTGGAAATGAGCAAAGTAGATGGACGGTCAAACACGGTTTAAACACGCATCAGACACACTAGTTTCACCCGGGTGCGCAAAATATCACGCTGCTGCAAAAGCCCGAGATGAAGCATTGATCATCAACCTCTCTATGAACATACAACATAACATACATAATGCTCTTCGTACAATGCCCGGAGCTTTCTTCGGACGCATCCGCACGGAACACTCCGCAGACTAAAATCTCTCGAGAATCGTACATCTACTACCTACGCCAGCAGGCATGAGAAGACGAGCTGCGCAGATCCTATATTGGTCACTAGGCCTATAGTTTCGACGAGGGAGACACTAAATAAATGCGCGTAATTCAAAAGCTTCCTTTGTTGGACTTTCACGCTGATGTCATCGCTTCTCATTGCTTTTTCCGAGCTTCCCCTCGAATTTCCATCACGTGTTAGCCACGCTCTATTTTGTCCTGGTTCCACTTCTCTCTCTCTCTGACTCTTTGTGGTCTCGACGGTTGTTGATTAAGTCTTGAAACTTCTTTCACGATATGAGAAATTGTTTGGAAATGACTGTGCACATAATTAAAAAGTGACTTCAAACTATGCCAAAGTTGAGCAATTTATTACCAGGAACGGGACGTGGGCGATTAATTAAGTCATGCAGTGATATAGAGACGGCAAGGTATTACACAGACACAAAACAAAAAATCGGTGCCACAAAGTATAGTTTCAATAGATAATATGCACCAATAAATGACCTCACCAGGCATCACAAAATTCCGCATGGCATATTATTACGACATCGTTGGCGTCCTCGACAGGGACCAAACCTGCAACCTTGGAATCCGAATGCAGACACGCGGGAAAACGAGCTACTAGACCCGAATAACTTGTCAGTATAGCGTATGCCGATATACTTCTCCACGCATGTGGATAGCATTCCTATGTTTTACATTACTACAATTTACGGCAATACATCAGTAATGTACAGCCACACCCACAAGCTTTACGACACGGCGCGCACAAGAGACAACAGGCAAACTGCATTTTATGTGAAAGCATCTGCAACTCGGGGAAAAGTGGTGTTGCCGTGAAAGAGAAAGGCCGCATCCGCTATAGAGAGGTTGCCGACGATAAATCACGATACAGAAGTGTTCTGATTCACCGCGCAGATAATAAGAGGAGCCGACGTGACGGTGACTGCAAGAAGTCGCCCACTGGGACCAGACCGCAGCAAAGAAAGTTTCTTCCGCGGCGTTATCAAGAAAATGACTAAGGAGGTCGCGGGGTTAGGACCCAGAAGAAAGGCGACAGCGACCACTCTGCTATGCTTTTCTTCGAGTCCGCGAAGGCATAAGAGCATGAAAACGTATTCTATATATAGTTTCTAACGTCACTTTTCCTTTCCTTCTTCTCTCTTTTCTTTGTTCGCATAACGTACTGATCCTTGTGGGTTTTGCACACAAATATTTGGCTATCTTCTACCAATTAGCCCAGTCTTCAGTAGGTTCGTTTGCTCCCATTGTGTAATGCTGAAACGTTCTATTTTTAGAAATGATCAAACTACTGGCTCAACAACAGTGCTGCCACGACATCACCGACCAGTCACTTATATATACGCTGGACTCTGTGCTAACCTTTCGTATCCCGGACGGACTGCCACGCCCGTTAACATCCCTCCTTCGCAAGCTTCGCCTCAACATCGCATTCACGCCGCAGTTCTGCACATAACTGGACGCAGCGCATCCTGATTCTGCTTGGACTCGCTGTGTTGTGGTTAACGTATTGTTAAATGAGATCAAAGACGTCTTTTACACACGGCTTCAAACACGTTTAGGCACCAGAGGAAGACGTGCTCTGTGGTCTCACGTTTCACGCATGCAGAGCAGCGATGTTAACGGAAGCAGACACGATGGCACCGGCGGAATCGTGTGATGGGTATTCACTGGAGGCTCGTTATACGTGCATGGAATCACCTGGCAGTGATTCTACGCCGACGACACCCACTAGGTAGTGCACTGTTATTTTCCTTCGGGTTTGCGTGGAGAAATTAGCACACTTAGCGCCATCCGTGAAGCAGAATGATATTTTCTAGTGCTTAGATTTGTTGAAAACCTTATGAGAAGAGCATGTTTTGACCATCTCTAAGCATGCTCCTCGCATAAGGTTTTTAACGAATCTAATCGCTGCAAAATATTATTCCGTTTGACGGTTGGCTCAAGGTGCACTGCAATATTCCCATGTAAAATCAAGGAAAAATAACAGTGTAAGACACAAACCACAAGGTGCCTTATTATGCTGGAAGTAGAGCTACTTAAGGGTACCTCACAACCTCTGCTTCTCAATGCATCGAGGTTACACGAAGAAGCCGTGATACGCTCCCGTGCTTCATAACTCATCCTGACAGTAATAACAACCAGGGAACGACTTCCCGCCGCAAGATTGGAAGGACAGTCACAACCTCGGCAGTAATACGCGCATTACTGAATGCTGCATCGTGGCGTTGGGTTACTTAGCCATTACCAGTAAGACCCTACAGAAGGAGGGAACCTGATCGGGCGCGATTACTAACCATGCGCTAACTCCAAGGTCGTATTTCAGATGCTGGGTGCAGTGGCCTGGGGATGTACACCCTCGTAATGAAGAAACTGCGAGATCAATACCACCGTTGGTGACCACAGAAAACGTAGACCCAGCAGGATCGGCAAATAAAAGAAAACACTTGAACAGTTTTTGCATGATCGGATTCTTCCTGCTTCGCTCTTCTGTAAATAGTCACGGCACCCGCATAATTTGCTTATCCAGCCGCAATACGCTAGCTGCCGTTCAGTGATTCCTTTCTGCGGAACCACTAGGAATTGTCGGCCCACTGTTGCAATCTGCATAGCTCAGTTGAGCTGCCAGCCTTGCACCAGTAACTCGGAAAGATCACTGATGCCTGCAAAAGTCTTCCTTCGTTTCAGCATGAGGCTCACATCAGGCACATGTTCTATAAAAGGCGAAAGTAGCAAAGAGGATCTTTTTCCTTTTATTTTTCTTTCGTGTTAACCCCGCGAAGGAACTATGACTTTGAGTGGCGTACAGATGCGAACAGACGGAGTGACGATAGAGGGAAGAAGTAAGGGGGTTCTGTGAGCGCATCGCTATGTGCGAGGGATACAGAAGCCTTTGCCACCGCCATCAACATGACCAGTGTTAGTAACAGCATTTTGAACACGAGCTGTTCACGTCCAGCAGTGGCCACATAGAGCCTGCAGTCCATTAGACCCTAAGGACCTTCCAGCTTCCATATCCTAACAAACAAACACCTTGTACTGTCCTCCAGACTTTGACTTCGGGAAATAAAAGCGTTCCCCGCAACCTTTCTTTTTAACTGGCTTTGACATATGATGAATGAAAGAGACCCCGTTTCTCTTCAACTTTGAAGGAAATCGGGGAATGAGTGTTGGCAGAAAAAAAATAAATAAATAAATAAAAAAAAGAATTAAAGGACAGGAAATACATTTTTCAAGTGGAAATATATATATTTTTGTATGTTGCTCTGGTGACTTTATCAATAGTACTTCAAAGCCACAGTTTTGTCTTTCAGATATCAAAGCATCTAGATTCTCCTGTGTTAAAGGTTAGCTTTCTCTGTTTACCGACCATCTGTTCCTTTCTCCGTGCATTCTCTGTGCTGTCTTACAAGGTATTGTTGTCGCGGATACAAGAAGCTCCGCATGAAAACGTACTCCTGCACGATTAAATGATCTATTCTCTCCCCTTCTGTTTTCCGTTCTTTTGTTAGTTCTTCTTTGTCAATGAAGCATGAGACACACAAGAACTTCTGGAATGAGCATATAAACAAATGGAATACGCGGGAGAGATATTGATCAAGTACTCCACAGTCTACATTCAATGCAAAAGTGGCTTCACACTGTGCAATCCTGTTAAACCCTCCGAGGAAGGCCCGCAAGTTTATTCGGGCTTGATTGATCCCATCGAAACCAACAAACGCTACATAGCAATGGTGGAATGCTGTGCTGATCACAACTTCTAGCACTGTCGAAATGGTTTCTTTTTTTACTTTTCGTTAACTCACATCACCAGCATCAGCAGTTAAGCATTGTTCCAAGCGCCATAAAGGGATAAGCACCACAAAAGTACTTCGAAAGCTACAGAGGTATTCTACATCATAGGAACCACAATGATATCTAACGACACAGGATGGTCTCATCTATATTATTTACTTGAACACGACAACACATAATACGTGTGAATATTACGATGCAGTGTGACCGTCAACATAAGCAGAAAAAAAGTAATTCCCACCTGTTGTGCACGAGCACACACGTCACAGCGTAAGTGTGTGCAGAACAACTGGACAGTTTCACATATGCGATGCGTCCCAAGGGAAAGCCATTAGGTGCACGGAATAGGCAGCCCAGAGTTTGGTTGGTACCAGGTTACGCAGTGCGCGACCAGTGTTCGTCTTTCTCCCTCTTTGCAGAGTCGTATTACAGGGCATCGGGTGACCCGGTCCCACCCGGTGTATGTGTATGCTGCTGTATGATGAGAAATAAACACCGTTGTCGTCAACCCACTCGGATACACCTAAGCTGAAGACATGACAAACATCCTAACGCAAATTATAAATGCATTGTATTGCAGTCCCTGTGTATTGCCCTAGCGCATGAAGCGCTTATTGTTCTTCATGTTTCGACAAGTAAGCTGGTACACAACATCGCGTGGAGTCGATATCAAGAGCAATGTCACAATGTATGCGGTACTTGAACATGTTGCCTTTGCCTAAAAGTAATGCCTGCTTCCCAAAATTGCTTCTGGACTCGTGCAGATATCATATTGCGGTCACACGTAAACCGCAGAAAAGTACGCATCTGGAAGTCACGGCTAGAAAGGACACCATTAAGCAAAAAAGCATTTGTGTGGTTCACAAGTTACGTTCCAGTTGCGAACTTCCCTTCCTAACCGAGTAGCATATGAAAAAACAGTGGATGTGGTTCACTTTCACTTCACTTGCGCTCAGTAGGCCTTAGAGTTCACTGTCATCAAGTCACCGGTTCGAGGTGCCGTACGAGTAGGCACTGCCGTAGCGCGAATTTCGCAAGGAGCTGAAATAATCCTTCTTTCCAAGTGTCACGAGTCTCAAAAGTTTCAAAAAATGAATTTTCAAAGAAAAGAAATAAACTTTAAGAAAATTTCAAAACGAATGTCGGATGTTTTTGAGCATGGCCGACTGTGGAGCCAGAAGTTCGACGACAATATTACCTGGCCCGGTCCTGCCCTGGCCCGGTAGTAACATCATCGCATTTCTTCCACACCACTCAAAATAATATCTTAAGCCACTTCAGTGTCAACGCTGTAGTAACTACTTAAACCAGAACTGCAGCGTCTCAACTTCTCAACAATAAGAATCGATCACAGTTGTCTCGCAACGTAGGGCCATGAATCATTATTAACATTAATAATCGATTATTCTCCTTTGATGCAGACTGTCTCCTTTCTCTTTTCACACCGCCGAGGCCACGTTTTTTACTGACTATACAGGGAGTGTAGCAGTTCTTCTGCCTATTATGCCGTCGACTCTTTTTTGGCCTCCTAAAATCCCGCGATATCTCCTGTGCCGCTGAAAGGCAATTAAATCCTGCCTTAATTGGATGCTCGCCTTGCATAGACCAGAGCACAAGAGCACTGAAAAGAGACAGCAGAAATTAGATTTCTCGTCTTTGCTGTGCTCCCAGAAAAAGAATAAGGGTCAAACAGAGGGTCGTGCTTCCGACGACGAACTTTTTCCTTGTTCGCCTACTGGAGGAACAGTAAGTTAGCAGTCTGTGGTTAAATGCTGCATTCTCGAATTTTGACGCTGCAAAAATCACACGCAAAATAGAGGATAGGGTAGGTGAGCGGAAACGCGATCACCTAATTTCTTCTAACCCAACATTTCCAGACAAAGTTCGTCCCGTGTACGTCACTGCACGTACAATACACGAGTTCAAGCCCAAACTTGAGTTATGGCCAGCGGCATTGCGCATGCGCGCAGCGAACGGTTTGTCTGCTTAGAAACGGTTGCGCCGTTTAGGGGCGCTGGAACGGTTTGTGTAGCAGAGCGAACGGTTTGCAACAAACACGGCTGTCAACGAAGATTTATCCATAGTGCCTTGCGCCGCTTGAGCGTGTGATGACCCTCGCGCGCGCGAGATAGCGATGCTGCGCTATAAGCACCCGGAACGGTTTTATGACGGTTCACTAAGACTCCTCGTGTCGCCCATACGCGGTTGTTGTGAACGGTTCGTCGGAACCGTTTATTTTCAGAAACGGTTGCCGCTATTTACGGCTCACTAAAACTGCCTATTATCTCGATGATCCTTCTGTTATTCCTGTCGGCTTCTGTACGTACTGTGAACCCCCAGATGTACACCGAGCGGCGGCGGAGCTACATCAGCTCATCATCCTCCTCACCACCAACCACAACCATCC
>JARGYV010072113.1:0-11370 GCA_029532675.1 Ornithodoros moubata | reverse complement strand
TGAACCAACGTACATCAACATTTTATGCGCAAGGGGAGGTCGAATGAGCCGCTTTATCTCAATGATCGCGTTGAGATGTTTGTTGCGATTCTTGGACGCGATCCGACGGTTTAAACTCGATTTCATACCGAGAATGTATTTTCTTTCCTGGTTCTTGGCAGTTTTCCTCGCTGTTTTGTCCCCGCAAGTAATGAAGGGGTTGCGGTGTACAACTGGTGATGTCTGGAGACCAGCCAACGTCCTTTCTTCTTTGCTAGAATCGAGTTTCAGTACGTCGCGCCAATGTGCACCTTCAAAACCAAAAATATTGCAATACAAGTGCATGTGTAACGTGATAACGTTGAACGATTATTGGTATTGCGGACCAAAGCAGACATAGAAGCAGACAATAACCTTTGTGGTTTTCTGTTTCTGCGGTTTTGTGGAAAAAACTTGCTTCGTAAAAAATAAAAAAGAGAATAATGACTAGCGTCTAGAAGCGTGGATTCATGCTAAAAAGACAAGTTAATAAAAATTTAATGAATAAATAGCTCGTAATGAAGCTCGTAAAGTCATTTTGTCCTTTTCGTCCCTTTATCGGCAAGAGTCCAAATTTTGGGGGTGAACAACCACGGTTAGTCAATGTATGTAACACGGCTGCCGATGAATGGCTGTAGAATATCCTCAGGGAGCTATGTATAAAAATTTGCTGACGATCTACGCCCCTCAAAGCTTATAACCGGCAATGAGACCAATGCAGTGTGCATCAGACACATGGTGTTACCGCGTTCCATATATTGGTGATGATAAAGATATCCGGATACTAGGCTGCGTGATGTAAGTGTCGTAAACTGCACATATTCGCAATGCAAATGTTTCGCAAACCGTGACACTTGCCCCTCCTGACACCATTCACGTCCATGCTTGCTGTAACGTTTAACCGTTCCAAGGACTTGCTGCTTTCACACTTCCTGATTAGCAGACGACAGGAGGGGCGATGTAAAGAAATAGTCGCGTTTCCAAAACATTGTTTGAACTGATTCAAAGAGCATCTCCACATGTTCCAAAGTGTGTGTGTATGTGTACGCGCGCGTGCGTGCGCTCTCACACTATATCCGGTCTGCTTTCGCCCTACGCTCCACAACCCTGGCTGTTGCTGACTTCGCTTCCGGGGGCGATAAATCTCTGATGTATGGTCGATGAACGTTTGCAGACTATCGGCGGGCGAGTGTATCCTTGCACAAGGACTATGAGAGTAAAAGGGAGCACTGGAAGAATACAGCAAAAGATGCGTTTCCTTCCCAATAAGTCGTCAGGTTCCTTGTCTGTTCGCGGCTGCTTCTCTGAAGGGCTGCGAACTACGAAAGCAACCTTGATCAACCCCTGCACGCCTAATGCCCCCGACCATCAGTGCATTGTGCTTTCTGGGTTCTTCGATTCTCCCAACTTTCACAATAGCGATTGCAGACATGGATTGTATGGGTTCGAACCGTTCTAATGAAGTGTAATCATACGAACCCACCATGAAACTACTCATCAACAGGCTGGAAACTTGCTTGAGAAACTAAGGAACACATACATTTCACCCTGAAAATTTTTCCAAGTTGGCCTCGTGGGTGAAAACCGCTCATGCAGGACTCGAACCTACATTTCCTGGATTGGTACGAATGCCAAAGATGAGACCTCTAGTACCTATAGGAGATGCTGCAACTTTGCTACCCGAGAAATAGAAGACAGTCTTGCAAATAATTGAAGCATCTCCTTCTCGTCAAGACTCTTTGTACAACAAGCGTACGTGCTTGTACCCAGTGCAGGAAACAGAGCTATGATGAAATAACCCCAATATGACACATCCTGGAGTGAAGCCTATTTTCACATTGCGAAAGGTTATCGAAAACTGTTCTGGAAGTGAAACGACGTCGACCATGCCGTTTCAAAGAGTGGAAGAGTTTCCAGCTGCAGCGCATGAGTTAAAAAAGAAAAGAGGAAATACTGGTTCCACAGTATGAAGGCAGTAGATTAGACTTTAATTATCTTGGCTCTTGAAACCACTTAGAAGGTCACCGACGCCAGTGCCACTGACACCGGAGACACGTGGTCGGGAAGCGGGCGGTATAGTTCGGGCTGCAAGACCGATAATGCTCACCGAAATTTCACAATCGTAGTGTTTCCTTTTCTCTTTTGGCGGGATCCCCTTATCAGTTGTGCCCGACAGCTACTTTTGTAAATGCGAGTGAAAATTTTCTAGTGGAGCTTAATTTCTAGGGCGAAAGCCCTGTGGGAATACATGTCATTACTCAATTCGAGCTACTCTAACGCTATTTTTTTAATACAACGGGCTAGGTAGTGAATTACTATTGAACATCAATATCAACTGCATGCCAGTATCTAATATGATATTGTATGAAACAGACGGCAAACAGTACCTGCTAAATCGAATGTCCGACAGCGGCTGAAGGGTGGCACACATAACACACTTATATGCGACGTAAAAACCACGTCGATCCCCTTAGTTCATGGGTGAACATAAGAGGCATGGAGGAACATGGGCAACATAGAAGGACGCCAAGTGACTTAACACCCACCTGAAGCCATGCTATCCGTGATCTTCAGAGAGAGCGCAACAGACTCCGCCGTTCGTCGATGCGGCGCGAGTTCTGCCGGAGGAGGATTCGCCGCTGTTTTCGGCTCCGTACGACGGAACTCCGGAAGCCAGGGCGGGACGTGCCGACCGGTTCGCGCGATTTGCCACTAAATACGAGGGGACTGTCTCTACTCAATTGGAAGACGTAGCCTTCTGCCAAGTTTCGTTCGTCGAGGGAATAATTCTGCTGTTGACTTTCCCTGGGGCCCGCTTTCATTCGGGCTGCAAAAGGTATTGGCTGGTAAGATCTGGTTTTTATTTTGTGGTTGGGAAGGAGAGTCCGGAAGGTTTTCTCTCTCCTGTGTGAAGCATCATCCGTGGGAACTAACTACGACGTACAGTAGTCACATTCTTTATTATTACTTTGTGTGTGTGTGTATACACCTTCTGTTAGGGCTGTAATTGGAAATGATCCTTGCTTTGAGGCAGACGTTGAATACGTACTGCTAGGTGCCAAGCACTTTTGCCTTGTACAGGTCACACGCGACTTTTTAATTTTTATTTTATGTGATGAAGCGTAATCCAATTATTCTGTCAGCTCTTTGCGCGAGTCAAGTCGACACGATTTGTTATGCGCCGCATTTCCCTATAAGATCAGGCTCATACTGCACCTTTGTTACCGTACTTGATCTTTATCTGTCTGTATTACATAGCTGATTGGCGTGTACACCTGTACTCAGCTTGAATATTTCTGATCTGAATCATGATTCCGTCTATGAATATCACCACAACTGTCCTGTTCTCTATTGTTCCGATTCTGTATTCTAATGAGAAGCAGCTCATCAATTGCACCTTGAATGTCGACAAAGGGACTTTGTCGACTTTATTTGTGCCGTTGTTGTTTACGGTGGATGTAATATTGTCTCTTGATAAGAATGTTGGTTTTTACCGCGTATATGCGTCCCACGAAACGCCGTTCTGCTACGACCGCGGCGACGGAAACAGATAATCAGCTCTCAACAGCAGGCAGCCACATCCGCACTTCTGCAGTAAACAACGTTCTCCAGAGAAACTCTTCCTCAACACGTTTTCATTCGCAGACAGTAGAACAGACAAGAATGGAAGTACTAAGCGCACACAATATCCCATTCCCAGAAGTTTCTGTGCATCTGCTTCTAAACGCAGCATCACGTACGTTCGTGCATTTCTGCCATGTTGACTATAGCGAGTCGGCGTTTTAAAATATCACCGTTCACCCCCCCCCCTTTTTTTTTGTGTATGTATTTGCGAGCACCTGATACACGAAATGAAAACACCTCCCATCTCGGTCCAGCAAACATTCAGTAGATTGTGCCATGTCGCCGTATTTCGCTAGTTCTGATCGCTTTACACGGTCTTTCTTGGTTTCCCGATCTTGTAGGAATAGGTTCAATGCGCAATCAGTTGCAAGCGCTTACAGGGACGAGAAATGACCCGCACGCACGACAACAAACTGCTTCTGTCACGCACCTGCGACACCAGAGACAAAATAATGCGGACAAACAATTAAGGGCCCGACACCGCGTTGTGCAACGATATGGCTCCCCGCTGCATGTAGATGGCAATCAGGCCATGTCCAGAAGACAAGGTCACGGCCGGCGACTGCTGCTCGACGAGTCGTGTCCGGACGCTTCGTTCAGAAAGACACTCTAACACCGTGACGTCCAAGGTAGACATCAAGCTTGTCACTTAGAATCGTTCGAGGATACGAGTTCCTCCGCACCATTCAGGTTTATTGGGATAGACGAGAACCCACACTGCGCCCTCGTAATATCGTATGGGTAATGAAGAAGCTGTGACTGTGTAGATGCAACGGCTTCATTCTTCAAGACGTTCAAAAGAAGTCAAGACTTTCAAACATTTCTGAAATAAGGCTGTAGCGCGTTTGTCATTGCACAAGAAAGTAGTTCGTCGCCCTTTCAAGGTGTAGCGAGGTTATTAGGGTACTCTGTTCCATTGTTTCCGTCACGTGAACGACGCCATTTGCCATGAATTTTGCCTGTAGTGACACGAGGAGGGAGATATCGTGAACAGATAAGGCTATGCGAAGATAAGACCAGCGCATCAACCTAGTCATTCGTTTTTTCCGAACCAACAGAAGTGTTAACGGTGCAACAGCAGGAACCGAGGACGAGCGGAAAATGAGGAAAATTGATATACCAGTGCACCTTCTGCAGGCCATGCACTAGTTGTTCATCTCAATGGCTGCAACGTACCGTGCCACCTTTTGTACGCGCTCGTGAACCGCGAACTGCATCCCTTCAGGTAACATTCACTTCGTCCGTGTACTGTAGAAGCTTATATATATATTTAATGTTCGCATTGTCAAAGCGCGAAAGGGATGCAGCCAATGCTTCGTTGCACAAGGAAGCAACGCAGAGCATCACGTACGAACGGGAAGGCGTTTGCCCGTGCAGCTTTCAGTGTCGGATCGTGCGAGGGACACATTTTGAGGCGATTGCATGCAATTTGATCGCAAGATCCGCTTCAAGGTTTTCCTGGGTTTTTTCGTGGTGAGTAAGCGCAGCTAACCATGGACGCGCAAAGACCTCTTGGTCGGCAGCTCTGCCACAAAGCTCTCTTGGCTGCAAGTGCATGTATTCTATGTCAGTGCAAGAGATCTGAAGCCCAAGGCCAAAGGGCGATTCTTCGGGCTTTGGGATTAGCATTTTATCGGTTGTTTCCCAATGACATACATTTCATTGGTAGCCCATTACTTGGTGCCATTATCTTTTCTCGGTGGCACTTTTTTCTTTTTTGTCGACTTGCGAGGTTGCGACAAAGGTCCCGCGTAGAAGGGGATGCGATAATCCTTATTTGTCTGACGGCAAGAAGTGAAAGTCGGACAGTTCAAGGAAATCGCCTGATGTCAATGGCCGTTACACTTTTTTTTTCCTTCTTCACATACATATATAGTGTCATCTTGTCGCACGCTTTATGCAACAAGGGGAAATTTTTCTCGCCCTCCACCTTTGCTGTGTCCTGTATCACCCAAATGTGAGGTCCGTAAAGGACACACGGACCGCAGCACTTACCACTGTGTGAGAAGAAAAAAGGAAGATCACATCCAGGAAAACGTCACGGGGTCTCCGAACAGTGATTTTTCAGCGGCTCAAAACATTTCTACTCGAGCGCTTGAAAGGCGTGTTCCTTAAAAGTAGGCCGCTACAAAACCGACTATTATCTGGATCCTTTCCGCTGCGTGGAATCCCCATTAAGATGTACGGCTTGGCTCCCCCGCAATCGCCACACGTGCATTCGAGGGCACGATTCGGGTCAGACAGCGGTTATCTTACAAAGAAACAATGCCTCGGTGATGTATTGGAAATTGGCACACAGAAAGGGGAGAGAGGGTGAGCAGTGAAACTAATCTCAGGAAGGACTACTTGGTCATGTAAGCCTCTTGGAAGTGATCAGGGTCAGAGGGTCGAGCCGGTGAATCCCTATGCCCATCCTTCGACGCAAACGGCTCCATTTCCTGACTCTCACTATCCACTTGTTGTATACGATGTCCTTGAAAGTGGTACTCTCTACTTTGTTCCACTTATTTACTATGGGAGTAGTAAATGACACATTCGATTTGCGGAAGAAACGTTTTTCGATCTTCAAGGCAAAGGAAAGCTATCCTGTGCTTGGCGTTATAGTCATTGTTGCCGGGAAAGTTTCAATGAGTATAAGTCACACTAACCTGCTGCAGATGTTGGGTAGTCTACATTTATGAGCTTACTGGCGTGAAGCAGGAAAGTTGTTCTTTGCTTTCTTTTCGCTTCATCGCGCGCTTTGTTTTCTTTTTCAACGGCTATATAGATATCGGAAAGTCGTGACCGTGACTTCATTCAGCGCATTGCATATCAATTCAGTAATAGGCCTACTGGGCTTAATATACAATCTCAATAGCGACCTTCATCTTTGCAACGCTTTAGATTTAGCTATACGGGTGACGATAAATAGCTGCCCGATCTTGATAGCATGTAACACCGCCTTTGCTGTCGTCCCGCGCAGATATTCGAAGAGATACGAACACCCTGATACCATGAGGTGAACAAACCTGAACTACAGGAAGACAAAAGCGAATTCACTTATACACTTGCCAGTTATTTTGGCCCCAATTCACTACCCAAAGGTTGTTTCCTTGCTAATGCGGCTGCGAAACATGACATGGATAGAGATAAACCTCCGCACATGTCTCCACCCAAGTCCTGAAGGCTGACGAGACGGCACGTACGTACAGTAGTTATGGCATCTGTCGGGAGCTCTTTAACGGTGAAAGGTGGCATCTGCTCTCTTGCATTCAATCCGCTCTACCGCCAGTATGTGTAATAGCCTGACGTCGCCGTCTTGTGCACTAGATCAAGCGTCAAAGAGATTGAGCGTCCGCGATCAAGGTCACCATGGTCCTGCTGCGCGGCCTTGGGTGCCTGCGGTGATGGCCGAGGAATTCGAAGACAGCACGCCATTCGAATGTTATAGACCGTACTTGGGCAGTCGGTATGACATTATATGGACGTGAAAAACGTCTTCTTTCAGTGATTTCGTAACGCTCGACGTCCTGCTGCGTGCTGGGTAATGCTCGACACCATAATTCGCGCCGGGATTCCCCGCAAGCTTGATGTATGTCATATACCATGATGTTCCTCCACCATATGTCGCAAATATTCTACTCGGTCGTATATTCGTCTTTGGCAGTTCCTAGCTCCTGGCTGGTTTTATCCTTCAGGGGAGGCAAATTTCGAAGAAGTCTTTTCGGGCGTTCTCAACTTTCTGCGTCCAGTATCAAGCGCATCGACGCCGGTCACGTGACCTAGCTGCATCATTTATGCCTGCACAGCACGCATCTTGATCGCATCGAGTTGCATGCAAAATTACCGTCCGTTAAAAGAAAGAAAAAAAGGACACGATCGCGCCGATAAAAATATTTCTAAGGGTTGCAAAATGCGTGTGACGTAACTACGTAACGTGTATCCTTTCTTCGTTTTTTTCGACTAATACATCATTTGCACCGAGCCACGCTATATACATAACACAATATAACGATTGATTCCGGCACTTGCCGGCTTTCATCGTTCGAATAAAGCAGAAATCTTCCATTCGGAGTACAGCCTTGCAAGCATTAAATAAGAGACGTAAAACACTCACCGAAACTGCGAACGGTATGCTAAAGTAATCCGTGTTTTCTCCGATGCGTGTACGTCGCACACCGTCGAGGGCCACAGCAGTTGGGAATGATGGGGTGACTATCAGAGCGACTGCTCTCCTCGGACAGCAGCCCTACTTCTCCAAGAAAAGAGGGCAACCGCAACGTCACCGCGAACATCAAGTGAGGAGGAACCTTCTTTTCCCCCCTTCCGTTATGCAGCCGTGATTTAGTCACCTTTTGTGGGCTTTGTGTAACTGCTAATGCGATTAAACGGTGATGGGGTGAACGGTTACCAGATTTACAGAGCATACTTAGTGTTTTGAGTCCCCGTAGAGAGTTCCTCGAAACCGGTTGCCGTTACAGCCTTAACACTTGTCAAGCTGTAGCCAACCAGTTTTCCCGGAAATGATGTGCGTTCTTGACTTTTACGGACTTTTATGGACCAGTTTGTAAGCAGTGACTCTAGTGAGAGCCTACAGTAGCAGCGAAACGGGGAGATTGTAGGCAAATGCCTCGTGTCAAACCCTCTTCAACTGGCCAACTTTGTGTTGTGATGAACTATATGGGTACCCATTCAATGTGCAGCCAAGGACTTCCCTTCTTCTTTTTGGAAATTGGTTGTGAAGTAGCTGTGTTAGATGGATGTGTCGTCGGGTGTCTTATCTCTCTGTCGGTGCCTCTGTGGTGTGCCGCGAACTACGAAAACAACCTTGATCAACCCGTCCACCTCTAATGCACCCGGCTTTCGGTACATTGTGGTGCTTGAGATGAATTGTGCCCACCGCATATGACTAACCTTCTCCTGTTTTCTATTTTCTTTTCGGTAAAGTGATCTAAAAGAAAAATGAAAGCAATCTTCGAGCTTCGGTCATGATTCACTGCTTGGCTCTGAAGGCACGTTTGCTAGCCGTGACTCTGCGCTCTTGTGAAGCGCGAGACGCCTGTATCTGGCAAAACATCAGCTAAACATCAGCTCATAAACATAAATCAATGGATGAGATCATCAGTCAGTCCCGAAAACCATACAAGCGAGGATTGAAGGGAAATGCTTTATTGTAGTGGCACGACGACGTATTCCACACCCAGCAGACATAGCTGCAACTAAGCATGCGATAACCTCGTGGTCCCCTGAAAGCCGTAAACATCTTCTACGGTGAAACGACTGGCACCTGAGACATCCTATAGTTTGTGTCGTGCCAGATATCTACAAGACAGCGGGATACATGTAGTACTTATGTAGTAGTACTTATGTAGTAGATGTAGTACTTATGCCATTGGTTAGGCTTGGGTCCTTTGCATCCTACCCTGTGTCAAAATCCAGCAATTCGTGTGAACTACCATTGTTTTCTGGGTGTGAATTCTACACGAAGTCCATTGATGGGCCTAAGGACTAGTTCCCATATCAGAAGGACCTTATCTCTCGTGTCTGGGCTGTGCAGTGAAAAGTGCCGTAGAACCGTTGATATCGCACTTTTCTCTTCTTGCAGAGCAAAGCGCTGGCCTGGAAGTTCAAGCTCTAGTCACCGACAACGTCTCAAAGTGCGGAATGGTATAGGGCGTCCTTCCTTACCGATGCAGTTACGCGACCCCGCAGAGAAAGGTACGTAAGCGTAGGGATGTCTTGAAACGCTGTTTTCGGGAAGGAACCGTTCCGGCCTAAACTCCTCGGGCTTTGGGAACGAGGTCTCGTTGCGGTGCAGGCAATAAATGAAGAGGTTGACGGAGCATCCCTTGGGC
The DNA here is from genome assembly GCA_029532675.1 of Ornithodoros moubata. Lineage (NCBI taxonomy): Eukaryota > Metazoa > Arthropoda > Arachnida > Ixodida > Argasidae > Ornithodoros > Ornithodoros moubata. The sequence continues at coordinate 1,894 of JARGYV010072113.1, read as the reverse complement.
AGCATGTAGCCATCTTTCGTAAGGCAGTGAAGAACAGTATGTACATGGTCATGAATTTAAATGGCGCGAACTATGCGGTTGAGAAAGAGCCTGTATAGGTAACAAGCCTCTTCTAATTTCCTGCTATCGGTATTGCCGTACAGTTGGCCAAAACATCCTTAACCCAGCTGGAAGCTGGATTGTCACATCAAATGCTCAGTGTAGCTGGAACAAAGCAGTGTCGTCAATGTCTTACCAAATTCAGTGTCCTCCTGAATATCTCGTCCGATGATGGGAACTGGCGGATAAAGTCTGTGGCTCTCCTATGGAAAGGGGGGCTTGCATTACGGTACATACTGCATTTGAATGAAATAAGCGGTATCCTTTCGAATGAGGAAGGCACCTTGATCACGCATTCTAGGTACTTCATTTGCCTAAGATCTTCTACTGTGGGAATCCTGTCGTCACCGTTGAAGATAGAGTGTAGTTCACTGGCCACCTTGTCCTGGACGTCTTTGTGGAGCCCCAGGAGGTAGAGTGTGAAAGAAATGCCCATCGCCGTGGTGTCATGACCCTATGCAAGGATGACGTAATATACCATGGATGGTGCTCTCACGAATAGGAACCGATCATGCTGTAAATAATTAGAACGAGCCTCGTACCTCAAACATGAAGGTGTCCACCTCTTCCCGGATACCATCCTCGGTGAAGGAAGGATTTTCTAAGTGGTAGGACACGAGAGTGTCTAAGAAAGCGTTGCGGCGTTTTTGCCCAACGGCTCTCATGTAGTCGGTCTGTGTTGTGGTTCCCTGTACGTATTCCTTCTTTCGTGCGCGAATTATCTGCGTACAAAAGCATAGATAGGGAAGCCTTAAACAACGGGCGCCCTCTATGAGGTAACAAAGGGGTTATCACCAACCTCGGTAGTGAACTGATGGAGAAAATCCACGTTTCTCTTGATTTCCCTGCCTGTCCCAGTGAGGTAGAAAATGTTGTCTAGCCATAAATAGGGGCGTACAACCCGTGCCAGGAAAGACCCCGATACCCTGCATGCAGGACACACATCCTGTAAGAACGTACCTGTAAACGTTTGCTTTTGTCGATTAGTGCACTATGGAAGTCTGCACTATTGCTCATGTGAAATATAGTGATGCATGTGGAACTGGAGCAAATCATCGTTCAATCCACCGTACACGCGCTGCATAACATAATGGTGGGTGAGGTCTTGCAGAACAGTCTATCAGTAATATTTAGTAATTAATAAAATCAGTTCACCGTCAAAGGCAATGGCAATGTCCGCTATTAGGTATGACACAACTACGTGGTCGAGGCTTAGGACCTTGATGTTTGAAGATCAAACTTTTAAACTCACACTTTGACTGCTTTAACGTACGGTGTCTCCTCGTCCTGTTGTGCCCCTACTTTGACGCCCATCGCGGTCTCTGAAAGAAAGGCTTATGCCTTCTTGAAGAATCACCAGCGTCCAGTTCGTGCGTATTAGTATGTATCGTACCGCATATAATATCCAGAGTTAAGTTCGATATGAATGGCACGATGTTGACAGGTCCTGGCGGAAGAGCTTTCAGCTTATGGACCAATTCTAGTGCATGTCCCGCCATGGCTGATAAGAAATCATCCAAGAGCTTGAAGTGGAAGGCAGGGGTTAAGAGTTTTCTGCGGCTGCGCCATTTGGTTCGTCCACTGGAAGTTCGAGTCTTTGAAAATTACTCCTCGGTGGCGCGTTTGTGAACTGATGTTGTTCGCACTGGCAGAGACTCACCTCGTCAGCAGCCCGGTTCCAAGCCAGAAGTTGAGGAGCTTGTATATGAAGGATTTATTGAGAAGGGTTGTACTTTTAAGCAAGGCCTGGGAGGTATAGAATTTTATCAGTATCTTTCATGATAAAAGAAGAAGG
>JARGYV010071963.1:0-10509 GCA_029532675.1 Ornithodoros moubata | reverse complement strand
CCTGGAAAGAAACACATACTAATTACAGAACGGTCGTCCAGGAAAATAGTTTATAATATTAAAAATAAGAAGGGTTGAAAAATGTTGTGAATGTTCCAGTGGACACGTGAGTGATATGTCTCTATGAATTCAGCTCTTGGTATGTCAGCATGGAGTGTTGGGGCGATTTTGTTGTTACATATGTCTTATTTTGTTCAAGGGGCCAGAACGATATGTTCTGTATGAACGATGTTCACATGTACCTGGCATAGTGTGGCTGTTGGAAGCATGCACCTTGGTCCAATTCATGTAATGCAGAAAACTGCTTTTGCGGTGTCTACGCTCCACCATTTTTGCGCAAAAGGCTGAGTGTGCCGTCAGAAACCTTTTTTTAGTTTGTCTTGAATATGTAATTTTATTTAGTATTTCAATAAAATTGCTTGGCACATGGCACACAGGAGCTGATGTGCGAAAAAAAATTGGAATCGTCCTCATCTTTTATAGATGGTAGAAGGGGCAGCATAATCAAGTCATTTTACATGTAGCAAGGCAAAAGATGGGTTGCACTTTATTGATACTTTATCAGTGTGAATACTGGTACGTCTGCATGTGCTCTGCCCGTGCTCATTCATAAAGCTTTCTCTTTTTTTATCAGTGGCCCTGCTGAAGACCATTCCATGAATCCACCTCTTCCTCAGGATCCACCAGTAATGCAGAGCCAGTCAGCTGTCCCAGATTTTCATAAGCCTGTGCCAGAGCAAGGTAATCCATCTCATCATTTGAAAAACTGCTTGAAATATTGTCTGCTCAGAAAATTTTCAAATGCGCTTCATTTGTTCCACATAACAAACAGGGTACCTATTCAATCAAGCTAATATGAAACTAAGTGAAATGTTGGTGAACAAAGCACAAAGAATAAGACACCTGTATATTTACTTCATGTGGTGTAATGTTTTTAGGCACTGTATTTCGTATTTTTTAATAATAAATAATAATAGACAATTAAATAGATTATTCATTTTGTTCCAGTTTTGTGGTGTAGGGGCGATCCCCCTCCCCCTTAAATTTGCTCATGCTTCAAGCGTTCACCAACTTGCGTTCCGTGGAAAAGTTTGCACCACTTCTGCTAGTTTCATTTTGTTTCTTTGCTTTTGTTGTGCTGTGGCTGTGTTGTCGTCGAGTTGGTGGAGCTGCTGCGTGAAGGCACTGAAAGAGAAGGTCGATATCCTCCAGGTTCCTCCAAGACACTCATTTCTGGATAATTTTTCTTATAATTCAAGAGGTTTTTTTCTTTTGAGATGTTGAACAGATTAATAAATGTTGCAGTACATTGCAGTTGATATATGGAGCTTGGTAGGAACCTGTCACATCATATCATTGCACCTTAATATTTGATTGTCTTTCATTCTCTTGTAGTCATTCCGCAGCCAATCTATGTGAATGCAGATGATTTGGAATCATTGTCTCTCCAACAAAAAAGGCCAAGCTCTCCACCCCTCCCGCCCCCACCTCCTTCATCCGAAGAAGTGAACCCAGTAAAAGTAAGCGTGTGAGAGTTACGTTGTTACCTACTAATCTTGAGTATGTACATGTAGACCACAAGTTTTCCAGTCTCTCCAGTACACAGTGAACATGCAAGAAGGGAAGGTAACTACAAGACATATTCTCCAAGCAGCTCCGTTTCACGATTTGAAGGTAAGACTACATTTTGCTGAAATCTAGTTTTGTTGCATTAATTAGTAACTATAATAACAGTGCCGTCGTGTAATGTGACGGTGCTTAAAAGACATTACGGGCAGCAAGGCCTGTCTCATGTGTACTCAGTTGGATTGGGGTTACACCTAGAACCTTGTGTTTCAGAGTGAGAGCTGTAACGCCCGCTGTTTTTACCCATTTTTTTACTGTAGTCGTTTCAAATGAAACCTCGAAAGTTCTAAACCTGGCATGGCTTAGATTTGCCCACTGAACGTTCCATGCTTGGCTCTACCTGTGAGCATCTCATATTCTTCAGAAATGTGACGGAGTTTTTTCCCTCTTTGCCCGAAAATGAGCATCAACTGTAAAGCTGTAACTGTAAGGTAGTAGGAACAAATTTTTGTGAATTTTTCTGCAAATTCAATGTCCCACAAATTGGTGGTACTGAAATGAAGAATATATCATTAATTGCAAAATTAAAGTCCCATGCTTGTTTCATTTTTCGCTGTAGTCGAATGCCTCGCCGTAACGAAGAAAGGTTATGTTACTCACCTCACGTATTTCTTACTGAGGCCCGTCAAGTAATGTGCACAAAGCCAGAAATTGCTTTCCTCTACTGACCTGTATAGTCCCCTGCCTCCCTTTTCGAAGCGGGGAATGTAAGTTATGCTCAAATTTGGAACAAGCTGGTGTTCACTTTGTTTTCTCTGCATCACACAGAGGAGAAAAAGTGCAAGCGCATGCAATCTATCCTTTTTGCTCCCGTCACTCAATAGCTTAGTCACAAGATCTAGGGAAAAGCAAGGTCAGTAAGGAACCCTTCATGTGTGAGGAGATATCTTGTGACTTCATCCGGGCACTGTGAGTCAAGCTGATCCTGTCGGTGCTTTCAGAGACTGCCGTTTTTATAACGTGACTGCTTTTAGCGGCTTTCGTTTTGTATTTGAGGAGTCTTGAATATCTTAATATACGTGACATTTTGGCTTCTCATGAAACATCGAATAAAATCTAATACAAATATTAACAATAGTTGATTTTTATTCGAAATGTATTCGACAATATTTGCACAGTGTAAATTGTGTGTGATTGATGCACATTTTGAATGCTTGCTTTAATGAAATACTTTATCTAAACATATATCCAGTTCCCAAAAATAAGATGCCTCTGTCACCCTGTAGCTTACTGACACTTAAAAGAAAAAGAGAGAGAGAAAGCTTGTGTAGTAAGAGGTGTATTGCAGTCTGCTGTGTTGGGGCATATCAAGCATGGAAATTCCTGTTGGAATCTTAGGAATGCGGCATAGAATCAGTCTTCATGACACAAACTGTCAGTTTCCAGATTCTCTTTTCATAAGAACTGCTTTTTACAGAATGGTTTTTGGACGTTCACTGTTTATAAAGTGATATGGCCATTTTAATTTTAGGCCTATCAGGATCTTCTACACTTCCACCCAAACTGAACGCACGGCGCAACTCTCAACCGCCACCTCCTCCACCTGTACGAAGAACTTCCTCCATAACTACTCATAACATAGTGAGTACCAGTCAGCAAAGCAGTCACTCTCAATCGACAGTGGCTGCAAAGGGTGGCAGTACCTCTGACTGCTCTTTACAAGGTGCATCTGCTAACCATGCCAAACTGATCCAGACTTTAAATGCCCGTTTCTCGAAGCCAGCGCCCCTGGAGCAAGCCGGACTGAGATTTTCTCTTCCATCATCGCGAGTGATAGCTGAAACTCTAGACTCAGAATGTCTTCCACCACCTCCATTGCAGCTTGACCCTGAGTTGCTGCACCCGCCTGAGCAGGCTGTATCTGTAGAAACTTCTATGAAGCCACCAGAGAAGAAACTCATTCGTGCACACACAATGGGCTACGGTGAACGAGATGCCTTAGTGGCTAGCCTTAATGCTAAATTTATTCAGGAATCTTGCGACCTTAAGACTGAGGCAAGGGCACATCAGGTATCCAGAAAAACTTCTCTTCGTGAGACTACAGTGCGGCCAACATCAACTGTGAACGAATCATTCAAGGCAAATCTGGAACAAACATTAATGAAACGTGAGGTTAAACGGGACTCGCCCCCCAAGAACAGCAGCGCAGAGCCACGACGTAGCCAGTCTGTAGGACCAACAGGAAAATCTGCAGAAAGGAGGCAGTTTCTTGACACATTAAATGCTCGGCTGGCAGAGCAGCAGCGAAGCTCAAAAGCATCTCCACGAAGAGGCTCCCTCCAGCCAGAAGCAGAGTTTAGTGGATTGCACCAATCATCCCATACAAACAGAGCTGTGAAAGTGCACAACTGGTTGGCTGGAAGAGGGTCGGTAGACCTGACTGCATGTCGGGAATCGCTTATGGATCAGATAAGGCGTGGAGCACCATTGAAAAGGGTTTCTGAAGCAGGCGATGGGGATCCAACTTTGCAACATCTGTGACACTAAGTAGTGGTGTTTATCTGTCACATCTGAAATTACATAACTGAAACAAGTACTATGAGTATTAAACTGTGGATGGGGGGTATTGAGTTTTCACAAACAAGTCTGCAGTTATATAGAGGTTATTGCCAGGAAAGGACCTAAGCGGTAAAACCAATATCTACCATAACTTAAAAATCAGCTGTCAATAGAAGGGTTAAGAACAAATGGAAGCTTCACCATCTGCTAATAACTTCCAAGTTTGAATTATTTGCTCAGGGGGTTGGAACTTAGTGTGTACTCTAGATTCATGAGAAATTATATCACTCTTATTTTATTTAGGTTGTGATGTGTTAGGCATGAGAAACAAATTTGCTGCTTTTTAAATGTCCATCGCAGACTTATTTAGAAGTAAAACCTTTCAGGGCTCTTAGGCAGCATCATGATTGGCTTGTGTGATGTCTCATCATTGTGTCGCTGTAATGACATTATGTATGTAATGAGCCCATCAATTCCTGCATATTTATTTTAGTAAGCCTTCAGCAGTCTTGGCTGGCTACATTACCTAATCAGTGCTGTGTGCCATCTGTATTTATAATGTAGTACATACAAGTATTCATTCATTTCATTTGTGTAGTGCAATTATCTATTTGTATTGTATGATGATAATGTGAGGAATGTCAGGCACAACAAACTTCAACAAATTCATTCACCTATCTCTAGTTTATGTGAGGTAATATCTTCAAGTAAGAACCCATATGTATGCAATTGTTTAAGGATTTTTATGCTCAATGTAGTACAGCATATAGGATTGTTCATGTTAGCCATGCTTAGTTTCTGACATAAAATAAAGACTGAGGGAGTGTTTCATGCTATACTACTTTTATTCATAAGCAGACCCACATAATTTTTCTTAAACTGGCTTGCATGAACTTTCACTAAACAGTATAATGTCCATAACATGGCAATACCTTTTGACTTCTATGGATGTGGCCCACTGGTAGCTTACCCGTTGTCTTGAACATTGTATTGGTGTCTTCAGTATACAGAAATGTGGAAGTTCCCGTCTCTGACATGTTAGTATAAGACATGTCGCACGTCTTATGTCTGACACTGTTTAATAGGCCGTTGGTTACAACAGGGTTATGTAGTTAAGTATCAACTGAACAACTTCCTACTAATTGGTCTCCTTGCATTACATTTCAGTTACACCAGATCTAACTAAATTTCATGATGCATTTGCATGATTTTCACAGGCCCATTATTTAGTTCGTTTGTCTGACAGAACCTGCCTGGAGTGGCTAGGTCTGAACTGGTGCTTGCAAGCACAGACTAAAGCCTGCATGCACTATGGCAACTTGGACCAGGTTACCTCAGTTAATGAATCAGCTGACGCACCATTTTTATGTCTGTTAAAAATGTTTGATATTTGTTACACAGCCTGTGTTGGGCACACTTTTTACACATTGAGATTTGAAAATAGAAGCAGTCTCTGCTTCCAATCTACTGTGCCACTTCATCACCACTCTTTGCTTTCATGGTTCACAAGAAATTGGACCAGTTGTAGTGTCTAGTATGCTTTCAGATGTACACTTATCATTTTTTTTTTTCATTGCAAAACTGTACACTCTATGGGAGTAAGTCAGATGTGATACAGCATCTACCAGTGGCAGATCTGATGAGATTCAGGGCCCTGACCTCCCTCTGTTCTCATTTTATTTTCGGAATTGAATGACCCACGGTCTAGTACATCCAGCATTTTGTGCCATAGCAAAGTCCTCCCTTGGGAAAAAAATTCCTGGATCCATCCTGTTTTCTCCATTTTGGAATGTGCAGGTTTGAGCAGCTTTGCAATTTATGTAGTGCTTACACTTGCCATTAATGTTCACTGAGAATTCGATGGCCTCTATGCTCTGTGTACTTAGAGGTTGGACTGTGTGCCTTTAGCTCCCGCTACTGAGGCACAGTTTTGGAAGTTGTACATGTAGATGTTGAAAGACTGTCTGTAATTTGTAGCTTGTGACAGCTGATCTCTCTTGGAACCCAGTTGTTCATCTTAAGGAGGTGATAGTGTCGATTGCTCTTGTATCACATTACATGTTGCTATGTTTTCTCCAGAAAAGTTATTAGAACATGATGTAGCATACATAGAGGATAAAAATAGGTTACTAGTACATTTGCTTTTGTTTCAGAATTCAGTCGCAAAATATTGTGAAGCTCTGACAAAGTCACTGCTGTTGTTTTCCGAGTAACTTTTCACAATGAAGGTACATTGCTTGGGGATTGGAACTCGGCAGTTCTTCTGTCATGTAATAGCGTAGCACGGTGGGAATATGGACCTGTGTATCTGCGGTGCCTAAAAATTTATTTAAAACAAAGGTAAGGGGTGCAACACAGGTACAGTCAGCCAGTGCTTGGGTTTTCTAAGTAATTATTTCAGGTCTTTTTTTTTTTCATAAGGTAGTGACTTGGTCATATCCTATTGGTGGAGCACAAGGCGCCACATATAGCATTCTGTGTACAGCATAAAAAGGATCTCGAGGCTAATTTTAACTGTATAAGATCTGCTGAAAGTTGGAATATTATATTCTAGCTTTCTATATAAACTGCTGTTGCATGTTAATCTCTTGTTTTTTGTTCCCTTGTTTGTTTGTTTTTTCACTTTTATGTGACTTTCATCTGCCATACACGTAAGCACTTGTTTCGCTGACCATTTAAAAAAGGTACGTGCATGCTCAAGAGGTCATTGTAAAGGTGTGTGGGAGATGGGTGTTGCGGCGCGTGATCATCTTGCTCTGCTCCTGTGCAACTTAGCTCCCGTACTAGTACGTGTCTGTAGAGCTTTGTTCCAGAACATTGGGTGTGAGTGAATAAAACTGCTCAGTTCTGACATTAAAGATTCCCAGAAAAGCATTGGACTAAAAATTCCAGGAGGATTAAGATTAACCTACTCCTGATTACACGTCCTTCCTAAAAAAGCTTCCTCCCCGTCACATTCTAAATCTTCTCGTAATGCAAGCAAGCTAACGAAAATATACTTTTTTAGATTTGTGCTGGTGGATTTTAGTGACAACATTAGGACTGGCACATGTGTTCATTGTAGGTTTCTTATACCATGAACCCCTTTACGTAAATGAAACCCATGGGTGTATTTCCTTAGTAGTAGTAGTTTCTTTTACTGTCCAAGTGTGCAGATGTACTCCATCATTTTGTATGTTCACTACTATTTATTTGACCACTGTATGTGTGAAAAGGTAACTTTTACCAAAGATGCATATACTATATGTAAGCAAACATTTGTGTGGAGTCAGTATTTTGCTTACTTAACAGTTTGTGGACACAATTAATGGCTTTCCATTGGATTTAAAGTTCATCTTGTGTGTTCACAAGCATAGCTGTATATACATGTAAAGAGAAGGTAGGTCCTGCCTTTTTTTTGTAGTAGATTGCAGAGGTTGGACATATCTTTGTATGGGACTGCTTAGCCTTCTAAAAGATGACTCTGTGTGGTATTATATGTACAGAAGCATTTTTTACACTTGTAGCAAATGTTTAATACCTTTGAATATCGAACTGCAATATTCCATATATATGTGTTGAACTGTGTTAGAAGAGGTGCGAGTCCTGTCGTTCAATGAATATCCTCGCTTTTGCCACTGCACTAGAATTGCTTGTTACTCCTATATCCTGTACATTGTCTGCTTTTTGTCGTACATCACTTGTGCAATAGCTGAGTTTGTGTTTTTGTTATTCACGTCCTGTGTAAGTTACCAAAGGCTAGTCATGTTGTATGCTTTGTGAATGTGAGAAGAAAGTTAAACATCTTTCTTTCCTCTCTGGCTGTGAAAATTGGTTGGTGTGGACACATTATCACATGTGTTTTGCATTTTGTGTTGTTTCTTTTGTGAACTTCTTTTTTCTCCCTGTATGGGGAAAAAAGTTTCTTACAATAGATGGCTAGGATTTTTAATTTAGCACCATTGCAGTCATCAACCACGGTCGTGCCTCCAGCACGTAGCATGGGAAATAGCAGCATGCCTCAAGATTTGTTAACATCTCAAGGTCCCTAGGCACTAAAATGGTCAGTTTTACATGCCTAAAAGGAGCAAGAAGTTTTTCCTCACTCACTGAAAAAGCAATTAGTCAATAAAGTATTGCGTTCTTCTCTATTATTGCACTTGAAAATGCTTTTTGACATGTCATTGCGACAAATCCATTTTTTGAAAAATGCTGGAGAAACACATGGACAGCAGGTTCACTTTTTTGCTTAAGTAGGTAAAAATGTATACATACCACATGCTATCCAGGAAAACGGGTGTCTGCGCCTGAATTGAAGGCTCCCTATACCTAAATGGTATAAACAAGCATGAAGACACACACTTGATTCAGCATATATAGAGATTTAGTCTGTTTTCTTCACCCCCTTTTATTTCTTCAAATATTGTAAATATTGATTTTGCCCCAGAAGTTATGGAAAAAGATAGGTCACAGGCAGTAGCGAAGTAGAAATTTCTGAGGGGATTTTCTGAAGGCTTCATGTGTGAAAGAAGGTAGCCCTACTGTTGCCCTTTCTCATTTCCACTACCAGAGGCACTAGGTCAGGAGGGGTTCGAAACCCAAACAGACCTTGCCTAGAACCCTGCTTTGTTATGGTAATAGCATCACGAATCCACTCATACCATTGGGATGTCATCTCGGCAGCTTGTGGTTCCAAGTGCCTGATACACCTGTTAAATGAACTCACATGATTTGAATTTGAATGGAACTTGTTAAGTGATCAGTTACTGCGACATCTTTGTTCTGCTGCTGAACTCGGATCATTACAGAATGGTAGCTAAGACAACACTACAGAACCTGCATAAAAAGGACATTAGGTAGCTTGGAGGTCGCTTGGCAAAACAAACTGTTAATGTAGCCAGAAAGGTACTTTGGAAGGGGTCAAGTGGAATCTTTATATCAGAGGACATCTCTTGCTCTTCCCAAAAGTGCTACAAAAGGTACAATATGGGAAGCCTAGTCCTGCCATCCACTGGCTATGAGCCTGAATGGACACACATAATGACACCCCAAAAAAGCTGCTCATACACATCGATTCACAAAAGGAGCCTAATCACAAATTGAGTTTGTTACATTGGTACAGTTGTTATCAAGCCACGTACCTAGATGGAATAGACATCAAGATAACGCAGTGCTCACCCATGCTGCCACTTTGGCGATAACCACTCCATAGTGCCTCGAATTTAATGGTGAAGACATTCACAGGCATCACCTAATTCACCCTGGAAAAGGCCCAGCCCTTTCTGTGAAGAGGTTACATTTGGTATGATAGCACCTCTGTATTTTCGATCTGCATACTTTAGAATTTAACTAATTTGGTAAAATTGCTGCAGTCCCATTTTACAATTGGAAGCACCGGTTCTGCTCCTGAATTGGGAAGTTTTCCACAGAACTCTGGCAGCCCTAAACAGACCACATGCTTGCAACGTTCCTTTAAAGCTATGTTTGTGACATCTAAGCAGCTGGTATACTACAATGTTCCGTCCTGCCTTTTTATCCTATTGGTTGGGGGCTCCATTCATGCCACTGCTGCTTGACATTTTCAGTTGTGTCTTGGTTCGATACGGTTTAGTTTCGTTGTGCTTTCTGCTGTGATTCACAAAGATTTGCTCGAAGATGATGTTGAAAGTTACCAAAAGCACAGCAGGGTATTTGGGAACTTTGAAACTAATGAAGTTCACACACACACAAAAAAAAAAAGAAAAGAAAAGCTTTCTTCAGTTTCACCATTTTTTGGTGCTCAGGGGTCCATGTGTCTGCTAATGTTTGTATAGTGGTTACTTTTGGAAGTGCTGGGTGAAGCTAGTGTTTAACACAATTTAGTGAAACTTGACAATGCACATGATGACATACGTGTTTTAGTCGCTCTAGATTCAGTAACACCTCTCTAATCATAGTGACGTGCAGTCAGCTAATTTGTGTGTGTGTGTGTGTTTTTTTTGTGTGTGTTTTTTTCGGTTGTAGCTCCTGTACATTCCTCTAGGTCAGTAAATCTTATTCTATTCTACAATGTGCCCCAGTTCGCTTAATGCATAATTTTTCTTTTTGCCATCCGTGTGACATTGAATCATCATGTTCTACTACTACACTTACACAATTGTATTCACGTTACATACCCTGTTGTTGTTAGGCAGCACATTTTGTTCTAAGTGTGTCATTTTGTGGCGATCCTACCTTTCACTTTCTAGATCATGTATACATATGTGTGTATGCAAATATTAATACGAGGAAATAGATAAAAGCCTACTCCTTTTTTTTGTGCAGTGGTAGGCGAACTGTAACGTGAAAAAGCATGACGCAATCTCTGTTCTTCTTGGAGGTGAGATATCATAACTATGACCAGTGTATATTTCTATGTGTATGTGT
>JARGYV010071919.1:0-10668 GCA_029532675.1 Ornithodoros moubata | reverse complement strand
TTGCTCACACACAACCAGCACAATAAAAAATTTAACTCTTTTCCTTTCTTTTTTTTTTCAGGATCACTTTATTGCTTCCTTACTACAGTAATTGTCAATTTGTGTAACTATGAAGAGAGAATGAGAAAAACAACTTTGTTCCGCACAGATATAAGCTGGAATAAAGTGATCCCTCTATCTCCACAATTCAGGCCCACTCTTATGAATTGCCAACTATTTTGGTATGCACCAAATATAAAATGTACGTATTTTCACAAAGGTAGCATATCCTCAATCACACAATAATTCACAGACCAATTTCTCACGCAAAATGTGGCAAATCTGAGACATTTTGTTACAGGTGCAACGTAACCTCCGCACAATCTGAGAAAGCAAGGTAATTCACACATTCATAGGTACTTCTGCAACAGAACTGTACCAGCAAGATTACCGTCACATTGCCCGTCTTAGTCTGTCTACCTATACTGAACTAGAAAAGAAAAAAAAAAAGAACTCATGCTTCTTTTTTATGATCGGACGTCTGCTTTGGATCCTTCTCAACCGATTCTTCAAGACACCAGTCAATAGGCTTATCATAGCCCATCAAGTGTTCCAGTGCATCCACATCTTGGAATAATCTCGGATCCACAAAAAGAGGCCGACCTTTCGCCAGAAATGTTGTGAAGGCACCCGGAATTTCGGGAACCTTGACATCTGCAGCACTGAAGCACATTTTGGTTTTCCTATTGAGAAGCGTTAAAGTGGTAGCCTCGAATGTCTGTGTTGACGGATTGAAAGTAAGTTCAGTAACGTATCTGTAAAAACAAAGACAGAATTATAAAGAAAAGTCTGCAAAAGAACAATTACAGTTCATTTCATGATATGCCACCTATCTTTACATATGCTGGAATCTTGGTCGTCTTGTGAGGGGAAAGTCTTGCTTAACATGTACTGTATCCCCGTGCATTTGCTGGCATGCTAAATTACTCAAGGAAGTCCAGTTTAGAGGCATACAAATGTTAAATTTGCTTTTGGCACTCTCAGATTTGTTAGACTTATGTCATCACAATACCATTTGAAGTTGGCCTGACATCTACACTAACCCATCCTGTCCCCCTACTAATTCCTGCTGTCCTCTCTACATTTCACCGCACACTGTTCACACTTACTCCTTCCTCATGGTGCAAAGTTAAGGGAAAAGAAAACAACATTTTTTTCTGTCCAACCCAACGATGTTTATCTTTCATTTGCATTTGATATTTGGCGTTCATATCTGTCTGTTCTCCAATCAAGGCCTTGCTTTTGACCAGTGCCCTTATGTCAAAGTCACCCCTATGCTGCCTCTGAGTTGCTCTCAGAGTGTTATTCCTGATTGTCAGGTACAAGGTATCTGCGAGTACTGTTTTGCACTGATATAACTTCCACACAAACATAAACAAACCTACTGTACTCTGTCTTAAATTATGGTAGATCTTTCTCAAACAAAATGAGGGCATTAACCCACTTTCTATCGGTGTTGCAACTTTGCCAGTAGGCAAAAGGTGAAATTTTAAGAATGGGTGTGGGGAACAAAAATGTTAGCTGTGAACTTCAGGTAGCTGACACCCAAATCACAGGGATATCTGCATCGTCTTTGGCTTCACATAAGCTTGCCAAGCTACGAGTAAGGATGCTGAATCTGTGGTATTGGTACTCGACGTTTCCACGTGAGCACTAGATCAGAAACGGATTTTCCTAAAAAAAGGGAGACTCACCTTCTTGCAATAAAGTGCAGTAACATGGGCGTAACAACAATAAAGAATGACGTAGTTGCAACAACTGTTAGTGCCACTCCAACTGATTTATCGAAGAGTTTCTGCAGCAAGATGGGTTGAAGCAGGACACCAACAAAGCTGGTTGTCAGTGAGAATCCCTTAACCAGTTTTAAAGTAGACTTAAGGGACCCTAGATACACCAGTGTGTTGCTGTTCTTAGCATCATGCTGTGATTGGCCGGATGAAGTAGATGTCGAACAATATCTGTGAATGACTCTGCACGTAGGGTGTCTTTCAAGGTGCACCTAGAAAAGCAAAATAAGATGTGGACAGAAAGACTAAATCACTGGAAAATGTCATGCAAACAAGACGTGCAGCACCTCATTTAAACCACAGTAATTGCTGCATAGTTTGGATCTGACTTTTCTGTGTTAAACCAGATTATTCCCTCCTGGACTAGTTATGATTTGATGCAAATCGAGTTACATCACACTTGTCCCTAAATTTAAAGTTTTCAACCATTTTTTCCCAAGTTCACATGACCCAATACAGAGTCAGCCACCTTCTACACAATGCTTATGGTGGTGCCAGGTGTATGTGCCAAGATCATGCCACGAGTGCTTATGCACAGCACATTATCACTATCTCTACTTCTTTGGATTACCATGCAAATGCATATGCAGTTGCGTGCATTTCGAGGTACATTTGCTGAGTAACGCAGGTTTGGCCAACATTTTTCAAAACTTTTAGGTGATGGCCACTTCGTGGACAGAGAACAGCAATAGCCTGGCAACACACGAATGTGTCAAAGTCGCACGATTTTTTTCTCCAGAATTGGGGAACAGTATCTAATCAGAAAAAATCAGACCCTGTGCTGAAGCCCGCTTAGCACGAACTGCTTCATGGAAGCAAAAGTTCATTGTAGTTACACTTGGCTCAGGATTATCACCAAACAAGAAAACAGACTGCGCATTCAACATATTACGCTAGCGATAACTTCTGAATTGCGTATCGTCTGGTTTTGTGCCCGGCTTCAAGTTTCCAAAATATGGAATCACAGCCACACCAATGCATGAATGCGCAGGTTGGGCAGCTCCACCTTTGGTCCTTGTTTTTCAAAGGTCCTTTAACAAGGGCGTGAACAGTATATCAATCCACAGAGAACGCGTAGAAAATTCGTAAGCATGCATCACAGACACACCGAGGCCAGTAACGATCAAAGACTGTATCGCAGACGAGCTGGTAGACGAAACACAGTGGAAAGAATTCAAGCTTAGGTGAGACGAGGAAACAACTCAAACTCAAGCTCGGCGGTAAACATCTCGCACTATATTAACAACAGTATTATAATTTTGAAAAAGCTCCACACAAATGAATGGAATGAATGGTTACCAGTCGTGATCTTGTTGCAGCACTTTTCCCCCTTGTGCACCAAACAGGATAGATGACGCATTTAGAGGCCAACCGTGTACCAGCCATGCAGCTTGCCATTTGCACTGCAGGGAAATTCAGTGAGAAATACGCGGTGCTGTACAGTGAATCACTTTCTGATTGTGCCCCTTACATGCCCCTGTTCATTGACCGCAACAGCAGCAATTTGATACTCAAAACTTCTAAGCCAACAACAAACACGGCAAAGAGGTTGATGACGATGGCCCTAATTTGAACCATGGAAGTATGGTGATCTAAAAAATATATGACAGAAAATAACGGCCTCCCCTTTGAAATAATGTAGTCAACGACAAATCGAGTCACTCTTCCGGCCCTATTTTTGTGTTCCAACCGCAGAATACCCATTTTCATCGCCTTCTTTTTGTTCCCTTCTTGTACGTATGACATTCGCTTTCGTACTTATGGCCCCTACGTTTATGCTTATATTAACTATAAATATAAACGTAGCGACCTATGTCAGTAGAATTTTAGTTATATTCAATGCACTACTGTAGAACGAATGCTTCGAATTAGATTTCCCTTTCACTTTTCACCGATACCAACGGCACGATACCGAACAAATGGTAGTTCGCCTGTTTGCCGCTGTGAGGCTGTAGCTGTGCGCCGTAGTGAACACGTGCTTGTACGAATTGTTAGGCATCGTTGGTGTTGTTTATACTGCTCATAATGACAAAAGTTAAACGTGAACGAGAGGATTATGGCCACGGCGACGATAGCTTTTCCTCTGTGCCGAAGAAAGCGAAAAAAGATAAGTCTGCCGATTTGTCGGTCGTTAAAAATGAGCCTGCTGAAGACTGTTTCGGGGAAAACGACGGACATGGAGATATGACATACGAAGAAAAACTGGCTTTTGTCAATGCCATTTCTCGTCCAATGGCATCTAAGAAACTTTGCAAGAAGCTGTACAAACTCCTCAAAAAGGCGTATCAACACAAGGGGTTCATTTTCTACGGCTTAAAATCTGTACACACTGCAGTTCGAAAGGGCGAGGATGGTCTTTTAATCTTGGCTGGCGATGTTGCACCGATTGACATAATCAGCCACCTGCCAGGATTGTGTGAAGAAAAGGGTGTTGCATATGTCTACACACCGTCTCGTAAAGACATTGGAAGTGCTATGGGCACAAAAAGGAGTATCATCGCGGTCATGGTAAAGGAGCATGCCGACTACAAGACGCTTATGGACGAATGCCTTGAACAAGTGAAAGCGCTTGACATCATGGTGTAATGTTCTGTATACGAAGCCACCGCCAGTTGTTGTCGCCCATATGTGAACGTTGCTGTCGTAAATAATACATTTGTAAAATAAACACACATTTTATTACTGCACGTGGTAGTCTGTTATTTGTAGTTATATCTAGCAAGATTAAATTCATTCCCTCAGACGCATGAAGACTGTTACTAAGACTGTAAAAGGAGGCGTAATTCCATATGACGAATATTACGCAAATGTGTACGAAGCACTCCTATATTTAAAACAACTGACTTGTGGCCTTTGTCACTGTCTTTGTATCTGGAGGTGAAATATGAACTTTGTAGAATGAACTCCATTGCAAAAATTACTGTGTTCTGCCCAAACTCAGGCATTTGTGCAATGGAGTTCATCTATCAGCTTGCCTGCATGTATGCAGTCTTTTCTATTCGGAGAAATTTTATTATGTATTTTCAGCTGGATCTTCCGAACTGCAAATAACCTGCTGCGACAAACCTTGTGAGATAGTGCACAATATCATCATCATTGTCCTCCTCATAACCATGACCCATGCAATACATCTTTGGAAATGAAACTCCAGTTGCTCTGCATTTCCATATGCAACAGCAACAAGACTGCAGGCCTCTGGACTGGAGTAGTTTGCACAGACCCCTTTGTTCAAGAATGCAGTTACATTCTCCGAATAATATGGGATGCAGTGACATAAAGAGATGTGTGTCAGGTTCACTAAAGTCATGATACGTTCACCTTGTCAGGAAATCCTGCTTTTTCCCCCACTGCTGTAATCTACATGGGTACTCTAGTGTTACATGGATTCTCAGCACTGTTAACTTTCCCCAGTTTACTACAACAAACCTACAGAAGAATCTACAGAGGTCTGTACCCTGGTCTACTCTCTGGCATTTCTGTGAATTACATATTTGTTTCATCTCACACAATTTTATTTTCTCTACATGAGGTACATCCATTCCAGTACACTGAGCTGACTTTTGCATTTCATAGTATGATGTACTACAACAACAAATACTGCTCGAGACAAAGCTACTAGCACTTGTATCAGTTGTGTGCCTTGATGAAGTTGATGAGGCCATTAGTTGAAGAGTCATGCGTGTTGACAGGGTTCTTGCCTTTTAGTTCTGGCTCAATGGCTTTTGCCAGTTGCTTTCCAAGTTCCACACTAAATTGTTAAACAAGAAAGAAGAAAAGAAACTCATTTAACGTGTATCTTAGGGATTTCTGCATTTCTGTTGGATTTCTATTATCCTTCTACACTCACCCCCACTGATCAAATGAGTTGATATCCCAGATGATACCTTGAGTGAAGATCTTTTGCTCATACATAGCTGTAACAAGGATGGCTAGCACATAGCAAACAGCTTCCAATCTTTCAAGCCATACTGCAGTCACTCACCAATTAAGAGACCAAGGTTGAAAGGTGTTATCTTGTCAACCATGATGGAGTTAGTTGGTCGGTTGCCTTCAAAAACCTGGAAAATAAAAGGAGCCATAATAATTCCAAATATCTTTGGTGAGCCAATGCTGTTCAAAGTTCCACTGCTACAGAGAGGTCACCCTATCAATAACCTAAGCTATTTAGGATATGTAGTACTGAATCTCAGTGATAAAATATGAAATAGGTAAAATAAAAAGGAAATTCTAAAGCCAAAGTACTTTGAGCGAGCAATAAAAATAAGCTGGTAAGTGGAATCTCCTGCATTAAACTCTTGTATGAAACATTTTTTTTTACTTGATGCTTCTTACCAGCTTATTTTTATTTCTCGATAGAGTATGCTAAGGGATTTACAGAATAAAGCACAGGAAAATGGTGAAACATAAAATGTGCTGTAGTTATGTTAGGACAGGCTTAATTGTTCTTTGGAAAACATTTTAAACTGGCACCCCGGAACCATATCCCTATTGACCCTTTACAGACACAGTTTTTAAAAACTACCTAAAATTGTCAGAGTCAAATTTGCCGAGTGCCTGCCATATCATCTATTGTAGATGAGATCGGTGATTGAGAACAAATCAAGGAATATATTGCAACTAAGGAAACTCGAGATCCATGATGTCTGGTTTAATGCATGATTCAGTTCATACTAAGCGTCCCTGACCGGAAATCAGTGAAATTAAGTTCAAGTGTCAGTGCCGGCAAAAGTAGATGCCTTTTTGTTTGTTTTTGATGAGTTCCTTCAGTGCTACAATACTACAATTGCTATCGTCCAACACACTTGTTGTACATCATGTTCCGTGCAAAAATTATTAAAAGGTATTTGACTGCCCCATCAGGAGGAATAACATTCAAATTAACACCAGATGTTGCTGTACCAAGGTACATCATGGTTTCTGAAAAAAAAAAAGAGATAAATGGCAACATTGTTTTTTTGTTTTTTTTTGTGCTGCTCTTAGCAAAAACTTCACAGTAAAGATTTCATTATATAGTACCTGTGAATGATTTTTTGTGGTTAACAATTTTTTGTACTGTAAGGACCATCTTGTATACAGTAGCAGCACCATACATTTTTGTATTCAATCAGAAGCAACAAAAACAAACTTTGTGTGGCAAGATCTTTTCCAGCTTGTCACCAGACATCCCAGCTTTTTTCAGCTCCGCTTCTGCCTCTTCCTTAGTTTTCCCCTTCATTAGCGCTTCAGGCTGGGCTAAGAAATTAGCCAGCAGTATCTACAATATAAAGTGTAGTAAAGCGATTAATGAATGCAAAAAACAGAAAAAGTGAATCACAATTACTTAATTACACAATTACAATTTAGTTTTTAAGGCACTGTAACCACCGTGGGTACAACAGAATATTTGTGTGAGTCGGCTATCTGAATCCATCATTGAAAAGTATGAAACTATGTATGTTAACCTAAAAAGAGCAAACACCATATACTAAAAATCAATTGTAGTACCGGACACTGAAAATGGATGTATGTTCATGGTACGACAAATGTTTCACAGTTATGCCAAAAAATGTGTGACTTCTACATTTGAGAACACACTGTAACATGTACAAGCACATACCTCATGATGAATGCCATGACTGATTGGGTTATGAGTCTTGACAGGAGCAATAAAGTCACATGGGATGAGTCTAGTGCCTATTGAGAAGACCCAGCATATGAGCGGAATGTTAGCACAGCCTCTGAAAACATTCTTTTTTTTAATTACCCTGGTGGATGAGCTGATAGAAGGCATGCTGCCCATTGGTCCCTGGCTCACCCCATACAATTGGTCCAGTGGTGTAGTCCACACGTTTGCCACTCCGTGTGACATACTTCCCATTAGATTCCATATCACCCTGCTGGAAGTAGGCTGCAAAGCGGTGCATATACTGCAGTTGATACAGAAAAAGAACAAAGGGTCAATGACCAGGAAGCATTTTGAAAATGCTGGTCGCTGCATCGCAAACACACACACCACACGCAACCACATGCAAGATTTTTTCTCCTCCTCCTTCCAAGCAGTTGAGTGAGAACCCTGCTCGGCATGAACTAAGACTTGCCTGATCATATGGAAGCAGACACTGGCTCTCAGCACCAAAGAAGTTGGAATACCACACTCCAAGCAATGCCAGAATTATCGGGATCTAGAGGAATTAAAGTTAATAATCCACCGTTTCAGGAGGATCTCACTTACATTTTCTGTCAGTGGCGCCTTCTGGAAATGCTGATCCATGAAGTGAGCACCGCTCAGCAGTTGCTCAAAGTTATCCATACCTAAGACATATTTCCATAAAAAATCTGTCTCCAGTCATTTTAAGTGAGAGATAGAAGACATACCAATAAAGAGAGCAATGGACATTCCAATGGCTGACCAGAGGGAGTATCTTCCTCCAACCCACTAGTAAATTTCAGTTATGATTATATAACATATACTGAAGTTCAATCTGTTATGATACTCACATCCCAGAACTCAAACATATTTGCTTCATCAATCCCAAACTCCTTGACCTTCGGAGCATTTGTTGAAAGTGCAATAAAGTGTTTCGCCACATCTCCAGCCTAAAGTGTAAAGTCTCGGTGTAGGTTGTCTGAAGGGTGGTTTAAATCATACATACATTCTTTGTGTGGTTTAAAAGCCACTCCTTAGCTGACTTGGCATTTGTGATTGTCTCCTGAGTTGTGAATGTCTGAAAAGTGTGCACACAGTTTAGCTGTACTGGAGACTGATTTAAAACTATACATCTGACAGAAAAATACATATTACTGCACTTCCTGTAATCGGCACCAGTCAGGTCTCTATTTTGGAATGCATAGTACTAAAAATGATGTATGAGATCTGATTACATCATGTATGGTTTCAAAACTGTTGGTATGGAAATTAGAAACATTCTCAATACTTTGAAAAAGAAAACACTTGTTTTGGATCACTGGTAATAAAAACATGCATTGGTTACCTTCGCAAGGGTTTAAGAGACAGGATTGCACTTCGCCGCCAAAACGTTATGCCATTATGTGTGAAACGGGTGAGCCTTGCCTTTGATGCAATGATGAACAACGTTGTTTCTGCACTCAGTTTCTTTAGGGTAGTAGCAAGATGGGTACCATCAATATTTGACACAAAATGAACATTGGGTCCACATTGGAAAGGCTTCAGTGCTTCTGTTACCATGAGTGGCCCCTGAAGAAGGTAAATAGACACTGCAGACCTTTCGCTTGTTTCAGTGTCATATAAGGAATGTGGAAATGATAGGGCCTACCACAGAAAAATAAATATTACCAGATCCGATCCACCTATGCCGATGTTTACGACATCAGTGATCGATTTTCCTGTGTAACCTTTCCAGACGCCATTTCGAACAGAATCGGAGAACTCTTTCATATGTTTTAGCACCCCATTCACATGTGGCATCACCTAAAAGGGGATCAGTATTTCAGTACATCAGTATCAGATGAATAAATACAGCCAACCATATTGTTGGCGAGACTGGCCAATGCTACGTACATCAACTCCGTCTACTACAACAGGAGTATTGCTCCTATTACGCAAAGCAGTGTGCAGCACAGCTCTTCCTTCTGTGAAGTTTATCTTCTCTCCTTTAAACATGGCATCTCGAGCTGCCTCCACTTTGCGAGATTTTGCCAGATCAAACAGTAGCCGTAGGGTCTCATCATCAATTCTATTTTTAGAATAATCCACCAGCAGCTCTCCTCCAACAGGAGTTTTCAAAAGAATGCTGTAAAATAAGAAAAAAAAATAACATCAGTGAGCAACCAATAAAAGCCTGTCAATTCATTATGAATGCTCGAATGCTGAACATTAGGCATGAGACCATTCTTGTAACTGATGGGAGTAACCTAGACAAAGGGCTTCTAAAAGAGATGCTGTTTATTATCTCTTTTGGTTAGTATGCCAGCTTGCCTTTGCTGGCTTCCTCTCAGCTTTAGGGAAGTTCAAACTTCCGTCTTTCTCATCAAGAGGATGTCTGCAAAACCTTGTCACCTGTATTTGAAACCTTGTTTGTGTTTTCACCTTCTTGTCTTGGGTTTCTTAGGTCATCAATTACACTAGTCCATTCAGGCAAAAATAAAATAATCGTATCGAAAACGCAATGAATAAGAAGTGATTTTACAATGAAGGCAGCAGGAAGAATTTTATCCTACTACATTCATAGCCATGGAGGCAGACTATGAAACCCAGTGTTACGATTCTGTCTTGCTTAATTGTTTTCTTAACACTGATTGAGAAGGTCATATATTTTTGGTCCAGGCTAATCAAGCAAAGCCGACTGATTCCTTTGTCCTCCCTATACATTACTGCCCATTCACAACGATGAACTTGGATACATAGTAGTAGATTGTCATGACTTTCATTGCATCATCATGATCCAACACATTGGTGCTAAAATGAACTGTCTGTGGTCAGTCATCTTGTTAAATTTGTATTCAACCTGATATGTTTTAATGCTTTCTCTCAACTGTTAATTCAAATGGTTACAGTGCATCTGGGGTAGATGAAGAAAAATAAAGGCTGTAACTTGGGGTGCATGAACAACACACTGCACATTAAGGGATATTGTACTTCTCACAGCTACCCCTTCAAAGCTGACAACACAAGAGAAGAAATCGAAAGAGCGAGAGTAAAGGTCCACTTATGAGGGAAAAATAAAGAGGGGGGCACAGCTAACTTCCTTCAACATCTATGCCCTTCGCGGATATCACAACACAGGTCGAAATGAAAAGTTCTCAGCATGATTTTGAATTCTGTACACCTTTGTGAATGCACCCTGAAGATCTATACCGGGGGTTCAGTACATCGATACCGTAC
>JARGYV010071871.1:0-10646 GCA_029532675.1 Ornithodoros moubata | reverse complement strand
AAGCCCAACAGATTCATGACCAAGCCCAACAGATTCATGATCAAGCCCAATTTTTTCCATTCCTGGGAGCTAGGCAGAAGTTGCGGCTCTATGAGTAAAACTGAACAGGCCACATGGCACCTCGTCTCACACCGCATCACACGTATTCGCACCATACCAGACCACAGACATAAGGAACCGCGAGGAAAATACTGAGCGCACCCAAAAACGTAAACACGAAGCGTTTCTCACCTGACTTTCCGACACTTCTGCTGCCGAGAACCATGACACGTATGGGAGAAATCCCGCTCTTATGCGTCATCTTGAAGCGATGAGAGACGCGGTCCGAAGCAGAAAGAACTGATCACAGGACGGCGACCAGTACTATCGCGGTCGGAACACAACCGAGAGCAACAACGCGGCTTCTCCTCAACGTGCGCCCACGCCGTCTTTATACTCTCCGCTACCCACGTGATGGCGCTGGCCGTCACGTGGTGACCAGTCCAGGCCAATGACGGCTAATCGGACATCACAAGTGCGTTGAATGAAGTCGTTAGACAGTTTTGTGTAGACAGCGGCACGAGTGCGCGTGCTGTCTCGATGTGCGCGTGCAATTCTTAGCTTCACGTGTGGGGAATGTTGTTTGGTGGTTGCACAGGGCGCGTGCTTTAATTGGAAGGATGCGCTTCGGAAGCGTGAACACTCCCGTTTCGCTGACTTTCAGATAGCGTCGAGGCGTATCGATATCGGCCGTGTGGAGATTTTCTTTTGAATTATTCGTAGAATATTCAATATTCGGAACAGCGAAGACACCCATGTCCTACAGAGCAGTTACTACGACGTACAGATAGCAGATAGAGTTGCGTAGAACTGGCCAAAGCCCAAAGCCAATTGCATTTCCCTCCCAAGTGTAAACCTTCTAGCCTGCCGGGAAGGCTAACGTGTATCTGCTGCTAATTAACGTGAAAGGAAAATAACACAGCCTCTGTCAATGTCATGAGACCACGTTCACTGCAGGGACTGAAAATTGGTGGGGCTCCAAGCGGCCAACGCTAGACGTCAAGGTAGACATTCCAAACTTCACTAGCTCTCAGTGCACGACACTTGTGTAATCACCGAAGCAGTGTTCGTGCATAGCTGTGAGTGCGTTATTGTTTTTATTCTAGTCTGCGGCGCATTTTCACCCATTTTCTTGCCTACTTGCTGGCAATTATCGTTAGTGTTCAATCTGTGTTCTTTCTTTATTTTATTTTTTATTCCTTGTATGTGTTTGTGCATTTTCAACGAGGCGAAACGATGAAATCGAGTCAGTCACGGCGAAACGAATTGCTCTCAATGTCTTTATAAGGGCCGTCGTGGTTGAACAGTTTTCTTCGGATTCAAGATGTAATTAGCTCTATCTAATCAAGAATCGCACCATTTTTAATTAGTGACTGTCTGTCCATCCCATTTCCGGTTCAAATCGCCTTGCACGTTTTCTCCGCGGCTACAGCTGTCAAGAACACTCAGAGATACGAAATGCATACTAAGCAAGCACCAGTGAATTGATGCCGTTTCTTTCCTTGATTTATTTTGTATTTTGTGCTGACTTTTCTGTTGCTGAGTCCCAAGCTGTCTGTTGACAAAAAAGAAAGAAAGAAAAAGGCAGTGGGTGAAATTTGGCGAATCTTCCTTCCTGCTACTCTTATTATTAAGGAAGTCGACGATTTAGCATTGTCATTGTTTATGCTTGCCACGGCAAATGGTAAAAAGGCAAAAGTGTGAGGAGTACACGCTATCAAAATACGTGAGTATAATAGAAGACACTATATTATACCTAATATGCTTCTTCAGACTAAAATCTGATACAACAGATACCTTTAAAGTAAAGTTTGCGGGCAAAAATAAATAAATTGGGGAGTTTAGTCCTACTACTCTAGGTCATCTATGATGAAATAAACAATCAAAAATAGTGTTTATGTCTCATTGTGTGCATGTCAGCTTATATTTTATGGTTGGGTTGCATTTCCATAGTGAATTTATATATATACATATATATATTATTTAATTCCTTTATATTAAAGTATATAATCACAAGCAATTGGTAAGAAGTTTGAAAAAGTAAACATATTACAATACAACGAGATTATTCTTATAAAGAAAAACATATGCCCTTGCACGTAGACGCATAAATAGTCCTTGCTTTTAATACACTCCGAGACAAACTCCTCTTGGGAAGATTTCTCCTACCTCTCAGAAGGCAGAAAGCAGAAAAAGAAACAAGTGCATGTGCCACTTGCTATAGAGTCAAGCGCTACTGTTACACTTA
Organism: Ornithodoros moubata; assembly: GCA_029532675.1. Lineage (NCBI taxonomy): Eukaryota > Metazoa > Arthropoda > Arachnida > Ixodida > Argasidae > Ornithodoros > Ornithodoros moubata. The sequence goes on along the minus strand of JARGYV010071871.1, from coordinate 8,359 downwards.
TACCTCCAGAATCAAGTGTATATTGCATTGAAGTTGAAGAACTCCCATGTGGCTGCAAGTGAAAGGTGTGAAGTACATGTGGATAATCGGGTCACGCGAACACTATAAACGCAGAAAATATGTGAGTCTGAAGTCAAAATGCAATGTGGCAGAGCGAACAACAAAATAGGGGAATTTCCTAGAAAGATCGGAGGGTCACGCTCGTAACATGCGGGAAGCAGCAGACATTGCGCTGAGATTCCTGGAAGGAAAGAAAGCAATGTTTGAACGCCGACTCGGGGCTCAATTATAAAAGCATAAACGGTTTCCCGAAGTCGCCAGTTCTGGGTTCATTACAGAGGGAGCAGAAGGCGGAATGCGATAGGAGGACTAGTAAAACGAGGAATTCATGTACTGTCAAGCACCAGTAGTTAGAAAAATATTTGAAATTGAGTAATGATATTGTGCCGAAAGGTTACCTAGCAACAAAATATTTAAAGTGCAGTGCTCGAAACAAGGCGTAATCATGTTGATCATGAATTCTGAGCGATGGACGACTCAAAATTAATCATCACAGACGCAACGATTAAGGCAAAAACCTTTTTGCCTCTAATGAAAGAATGCCGGTTCCTTTCGGCTGCGACCACCCTTCTTACAAGGTTTAAATTTTTTAAAACAAGTTTTAATATGTCGCTCCTTCACCCATGACGTTGCAAGAAAAGTCTTTTTCTTCGTTTATCATATTCGTCAGATTTAGCAGCCTTGTTCGCGTTTACTTGTGACGACGAGCAATCACGTAGCATGTTTGTAATACATGATCTCGTCACCTACGCACACGTATGTGGGACAAGATCACGAGCTGTCGTCTGCTCTGTGCTAGATCTCGCGTCCGTCTTTCTAGGTTAGGGAAGCGCTTGCATGGGATGATATGCTCAGTATAGGACATAGGAGTACATTTCGAGCTGTTAAGATATGTTACTGCTATATAAGACGATTTGCGAATGGTATCAAACAGGAGTATTTTTTTTCCTCTTGTATTTCGCGTATATCACAGCTACAGTTTTCAGTACTCGGAAGCCTCCTTCGTTGACACCTACGCATGCACACAAGGAGGTGGCTACAAGAAGAAGGCTGCACTTGGACGGCAAAAAGGACGATACACAGACACACTGTAACTATGCATCGCCCTTCTTCTCACCAGAGCTCAGGCCCTTTACGCTAAGAGTTTCTTCCACCAGCTCGCATGCGCGTAGGCTATTTTATCATGCGTAAGCACACGTCTTCAAACCGTCATAAAAATTTTTCCGGAAGGAAACTGCTTGTTCTAATCCCGCGCACTGCGTGCATGCCCGCTATAACTGTTCCCTCCTCCAGACTCGCAAATGCGAAAATCCGATTGGTTGATGTGGCAGGAAACCCGAAAACATATAAGGTATCACTAAAGACTCCGACAGAAAATATGCTTCAACACGAATGTTGGGTTCGTGCAGTAGCGTTTACCCGTACGTAACAGTAGATGCGAAAACTTTCACCGGCAGCAAAACTGAAGCTCCCACCGTGAGATCGTCGCGATACGTGGTATCAAGCGTGCTGCAAACCGTGAGCTCAGCCTTGTCTCACGTTTAATCCTGAACGACATCAATTTCTCTCCATATCAATGATATGGCTTTCGGCGGGAGCACAAAACTACAGGAAAGACTTGAGTCGATTCTCAACGGCTAGTAAATAACAAAGAATAAACGTCCACTGATTAGCGCTTTATACCATTTGGTCTTAATTCCTTCTTACCTAATACTTACCTCCTTATCCCTCTGTCATGTTGATGTATGTCATGATAAAGAAGTGACTTTTTGATTGGCTGTTCTTTCCATTATCGCTCTCAGCGGATAAACTCGACCCACCAGGCTTACTTGAAAACTTTCATGAACGTGCGAGCTATTTTCTAACTGCGTACGAAATACATTCGTCCCTTGTACGTCTTCACTTTTTTGTTTGTTGGTTTATCTACTCGGGCTAATTTATCGGAACATATTTAAAGCATCAATACAAGGACCAGCGATTTCAGCAAAAAAAAAAAAAAAGTAGCTTCCAGTTTTCACGTAAATTTTGAGGACAATTAAGCGCCGAAGCGTGGGAAGGGGAACATACAAGTCGGTAAGGGCCCCAAAAGCATTCTGGCGTCTTAACGTGCTATAGCTTTCATTCAGCACTCCCCTCTTTCTATGAAGCACGATACAGTATCTATATACGTCCAGCGATACAAGCTTCTTTTCCCATCATTTGTCCTACTCTTCAGCGAAACTCTACAAGTGCAGCAATCTCCGCTAGGAAGCCATTTTCTCAACGAAGCCTCACGACGTGAGGAAGCTCTTCATTTCAACGGGACATCATCACGCAGAGCATGTAAATGCTAAATTCAGACGCAGGAAATCCCCAATTTGGTTGTCCTGAAATCGCACTTTGCTGTTTGTGAAGCTTCACGGTGTTCTACTGAACGAAGGTTCTTATGAATTACCGTTGTGTTATTTATAGAATACCTAAACTTTTAACCTTTCTAATCAAAGTTAAAGTATTGTGGAGACCACCTTACTAATTTCCTTGGCCCTATCAGATGACTGCGTTATCGCTATGCTTTCTGTATAGGGATCATTTGATCGAATACACTTACCTGCGGATATGATTACCATGAAAATCTATATTACACATCTGGCACCACTCGCTCGGGTGGGCGCAATAATTTCGTGAGCCCTGGATCTTCCCAGATCTTATAATGCATCCCATTGTGCTATTGTCCGAAAGATTGCGGATGATGCTTCTTCCCTCCTCCCCTTGTTTTTTCTTTCCTCTCTTACATCACGGTCGCCGTCGCTCCTTGTCAAGATGAGAGCCTTTCGTAAGAGACGGCCCCCGGGAAAATTGTCGCATTCAGTCCCTTGTTTCTCTACACGTTTCTGTACCTTCATATACTTCATCATGTGTTTACTTCCTGAATGACATTCTGATCTAAGTTCCGCCACCTTTATAGCAGCAGATTAATTTTAGTGACGCTGTCTGAGCAGAATCCGAGTAAGAGGGATAGCAAGGCGACTTATGATCAGGTTCACAAATATAAAAGCACCTCTCCCTTCCTAAAGAGCGTACGCCATTCTCTATAGTGTCAGCCATGTTTATTTGAGCTGATTTAGCAGCTGCATAGAAAGACACTTTCTTTTCGTCAAGTTCTTTTCTTCTTCTTCTTTTATTTTTTTTTAGGGGGGTTTAGACTGGCCGGGTAGTGAGGTTTTATTCGAGAAAAGTCGATTAGACATCAGGGCCTACTTACTACTTATGTACCTCGCAAGAAAATCAGAAAATCAGAAAAGGGAACGAAGGAAGGCATATGACAAAACAAGGTTAGGTTAGAAAAGAAAAGCGAAATGAAACAGAAAAAAAAACGTCTACAGATTGTGACTTGAGGTATGCTATGATGCTTAGGTAGATCAGAGGAGAGGACACACACCATACGCATCACATGACGGCACGAAACAAAAAGCAATGTTCCAATATTAGTTTCTGGTAGAACGTCTTGATATGGTAATGTCTACCACTTATGAATAAAAGAGCCATGAACACGTGTTGGCAACATATACGCATGTATAATGTGCGACGTAGACCAGACATGCTAGTTATTCGTAAAATAAGGGTTAGTTCTGGGCTGGATCCTAATGACCAGCCTTCGATTCCACTAGAAGGTACTCTGTCTACTCCTGTAACAGCAATTATTCCGCTACTTCTTGATCTAATACTTCCATCCGTATCAAGAAATAGCGCAAAGCAACACACGTGCCAGCAGTTTGTGTGCTGGACACCAACGTGAGGTCGAGCAGAGCACAAAGGGCTCTAACGAATCCTTTTGAAGCCACGCTACATTACAGGGTCCTCCACATTTTTTTTTACCTCTTCCACGTGTAGTGAAAAAACAGTTTACATTAAACGTTCTGCCGCGTGGGCGCAGACTGTACCTCGCCTTGATTTCCTTTGGCTGCGAAGTCGCCGATTGAGTTACAGGTTACGACACCAACTTCACACACCTAGCTAACATACGGACTAATAGTGCCTTGCCCACACCTTGAACATGATACGACGTCTACTTTAGGAATCGAATTTCTACCCGAATGATATGCAGGATAAATATATAGTATAGCACTGCAGCAGGTCGCACTATTAAGTAAGAAAGCACTGGAATTGTGTGTAAAATATTCCTGTTACTTACAGGTCGCTGTCTTTACAGCATTTGCAGATGAGACGGGTCACTGCGAAAGCTTAATACCATTACTAAAAAGCTAAATATTCTTAAGATTTTATACCCTAGGAATATTATAACAGTACTTGGTCTTCACCAATCTCCCTTGTGGATAGAGGTGCCATCACCAAGAAAGAGTAAAAGAAGAAGGCCATGATACAACCGTGCTTTCACACACCGCACGTGAAAGCTCGTTAGATGACAAGAAGTTTTTCCTTGGGTGCAAATTCTGTGTCCCTACGAGCATAACAGGTTATTGTTCATGACCGCAGGACCGTCGTTCTTCAGTATACCCTTCAGAGCTTTTTCGGCTCTTGGTGTTATGGCGTTAGCTGCCGCTCAGCTTCTTCCAAAGGCTCCCAACCCGTCGGACATGGACGGTCATTACCAGCTTTGTAAGTGAAAATGAACGACGTACTGTTAGCATGCGCGCTGTACTATATTCCTCAGTAGAAGATAGATTATGTCATAAACGATACGTTGATATCTATGGTGATCTATTTGCCTCAACATTATTCACTCTTGATTGCATGACTGCTGACATAATCGTAGTTTGCTAATATGTGTAGGCTAGTTCGCAAATCTTTGAGCTTAGTGATGGCATGGAGACCGACAACCGATCTAGGTATTTCTTGCTTCTCAATTTGTTTCCACTTCAGTAGGAGTCGTAGTCTCGCTTAGCTTCGCAGTCTGTGAATGACGTGCTATAGGGGATGAGAAGAACACAACTAATAATTACTGTTGCGCGTAGACTACATGAATGATCACTGTGGTGCTAGCCAGAAGCCACAGCAGATACATCTTCTGTTGTACAACGAGAAGGCCAGCGCCATCTTATTTTCACACCGCCGGAACTCGACCCTTCACGCCGCCCAGTGTGCTCTGTCCTTCAAAGTGGACGGGAAGTTCGTCCTCTCTTTTAAGTTTTTCGACACGCTCTCCGAGAGCTTTTTTTGCTTCATGTACCTTGAGGTAAGGTTTTGTGAAGCAATAATTCACGAGTCTATCACTGTAATTCTCCACCAGATCATGACCACGGCAGAGTCAACAGATATGCTATGCGGCAAAGACTACACGGGCACAAAGAGTATGATGAAGGCATCCCCCACCATGACCCTCAGATGGAGTGTTTCTGCGAGACACGTTCTGAAAACGATTGGAGGGTTTGAGATAATCATCACTGGGTTTCAGCATCCAGGTATCTGAGAAATATTTTCGTCAGATGTCTCCGCGGTTTGTTCATGCAAGCAAGGGCTGGCCAAGAGTTCCTCACAGCTAGGTTTTTTTTTTTTTTTGTGTGTGTGTGTGTGTGTGTGGAACATTACGTTAAGCTAATGTACTACGATGTAGCTGTGGGACGATCGTAAAATCAGTGTTTCGTAATGACTTGAGTCAGTACACGTGAAAGGCTTGTGCTTTGGTTGACAGAAGGCACTGGGGCCTGCAGCCATGGAATGAAGCTTTGCAGTAACGGTCGTTGCATCTGGGATGGCTTCGTCTGCGATGGGAGGGACAACTGCGGAGACTTTAGCGACGAAAGACTTTGCTGTAAGAATCGTCATAGTAGCCATATATGGTTTCGTTGCAGTAACTCGTAAGAAGTTACGCCGTGTTCAAGCTTTGAAAGATGTTTCAGATTGTCCTGATTAACGGTGCTTCTGTCCTTTTGTGGTACTTGTTTCATAACCTTTACTCAGGAAGGCAGGAAAGGTTTCACTTTGTAGCAGACGAGCGGCATCTGGATTTTAAATACTTCGCTAGATACGTTTCTTCGAGGAATAAGCGCATTCTCTTTTGTTGTAGTATTATATGGGTGTGTAAGGGTATATATATCTGTGTTTGTCCAGTCGCTGGACGACAAGACTTTTCCCTGTACCTCATCGCATTGTTCCTGTCTTTTCTCCTGTTTGTGGGCATCGGAATCGTCTTCAAAATCATGTACAAGAAATATCCACTGGTGGTAAGTTACCTCTTACAGAAGATCCCCTGTGAAACAAGTGAAACAAGTTCAGTAGTGCTGAACTCAGAACTGACCCCCGTCTACAACTAAGCACAGTAATTACAACAGCGCGAAAGTTCCAACAAAGCTTACAGCATTACCGCGCTGTTCAAGATGTTAGCACCATCGAGTTAAAAGCCGACATCGGAAGGTCTTTTATGAATGACGAAATAGAGGGATACCTTTCCGGAAATGCACTGCGACGTAATTTACGTCTCTGAAGACAGACGACATTATTCTGACCATCTACAATGGCATCAATAGGCTGAAAGAAAGCTAATCTCTTGTTCTAGGTACCTGAAGGAGAACCTGAGCCTGAAGTAAAAGGTCCAGAACCTGGTACAATCCAAACAGTTCTCCTCCCTGGCCCTCCACCGGCCATGATTGTGAAACGCAAAGTCTCGACGTCGTCGATCCACTCAAAGCAATCGAAATCCTCAAAATAGATCCTAGATAAATCCTAAAGTAAATCGAATAAATAAGCTATTTTCATTACAACCTATGTTCTGCTTATTGGTTCATCCAAAGTTTCTGAGAGAGCATAGTCGCGACAACTCGCGCACTTTGTTGCCAGTGACCAGAGCATGCAAGTTGGTGATAACATACGTGAGGAGAAGCGTGCTCACGCAAGTCACTGCCCCAACTGCTCAGCTTTCAAGAACCTTTGAGCATCGAGCATCCGCTGTCCGTCTCTGGTACACCGAATTCGAGTAGAGCGAAGAATAGCTGGCATCGACAACACGATGTACGAAATATATGTATGTGAAATGTTTGTCTCTACCCCAGTAGAAATGTCCTCTTTTTGCGAGGACCTTTCAATGGCATGAGACCGCGAGGCTTCGGTAGTTTCACTGCACCAGAATGAGGACGAACGCAGCAAAAAGACAACGCATGAATTCAGTTAGGAGGGAGTCATGAGGAAACATTCTGGAGAATGCGGGAACGGAAAGGACGACACGTGTATGAGATGTCTCTGTGTATCGCGTCGTCCTTTTCATTCCCACATTCTCAAGGGTTTTTTATCATGTCTAACTACCAACTCGCCTGCGTTCCATCTCTCTTACCCACATATAAGCACCCACGCATAATATAGTAAAGACCTATTCTTTTTGGAACATTCAATTCTTCTTAAGACACTAAGGAATAAAAAAAAACATACGTTTTTGACATCGTTTCTGCTGAAATGTAAGGAGGAATTTGACTGTCTTGTCTGAAATGCTTGAAGGTGAAGAAGATGTCACTAGTTGTGTATCGCGTGAAATTTTTCGTTCTAGCTACGAATAGCACAGCGGAAGCATGAAGACTACAGGGAAACGAGGTAAAAGGCTTGGACGGAAGAAGTCTTCACGTGGACCATCAACGGGTCTTTCCCCGAGTCATTCATCAAAGCACTCGCCGAGTGAATCGCCGAAACTAGTACCTGACGCTGAGCCAACGCATGCAGAGAATCCTTTTGCGAATAAGTTTACGAACAGATTTGATCGCAAGCATGAGCGTCGTGAACGTACACACAAAGGTGAGGCATGCTGGCTAGGCGGGCTAGATGTTTCTCTCCCGTCCAGTCTGCCACTCTGTGCTATCTCCCAACTACTGTCCCTCACTGTTGGGTTGTATTCTGTTTTTCTATCATTATGTTACGCAGACCCTCCACTAGATTTTAGCTATGTGTCTGGTCGATTACTCGGTAATGGTGTATGTGCTTGTTGTTGCGAAATGAAGAATAATCTTCTAAACCTCAGATGAGACCGTTGTAACCGTTATGACTTTGACTTTATGTAAGCCAAAATTCAGGTCAACATTCAATTCCGTTCACTTACAGTTCTCGACTTCTATACGGTTCAATATTAATTGTTTGCTTATTGTTCTTTTTTTTTTTTTTTCAGCGTACTCTAGCCCGGGGAGCCGGCAGAAGCGCCCAAACTCACGTGCGTTTCTTTTCCACTGTACCGAGCTTCTGTTATTCAAAATTTTCTTTTGGAGAAGGCGTATGCTATGGTATTCCTTCGGCATTATGACATTATTTTTCAGGGGAGAATATCGAAGGTAAGACGTTTTCAAACCGCGCCTGCGTGCGTAATCCTTGCGTGCGTACATCCTTG
>JARGYV010071866.1:0-20403 GCA_029532675.1 Ornithodoros moubata | reverse complement strand
GCTTTACTGCAGTTCGCGCGCCTCAAACATGGCGGAAATAAGAGGTTTATAAATGCGCTAGGAGAGGGCGTTGGGTTTTGCATACCGTCTATTGTAGCCTCAAATCTGTGTGTTGTCAGCGTAGAGACACGCGTTCAATGTCTGAAAGAAAAGATGGAGAAACATTGCATGGATTGACGTAGCATGTCACACGAACGAGACTGCACGTACTCGGAAATGCTCAAACACATCACAACACCACTTCGTCTAATACATGTATTCATTCGAAGGCGGAGATGGACCCAAAAGGCTGGTTATCGAAGAGGTCAGAGAACGTCATAGCATGCAAGAAAGGATTGAGATGCTGGGAGCAATACAGCACGAAGATGTGCGAGATGTGAGTCCAGTACATGGTCCCGTGTCACAGGGTTGAGCCCAATTTTATCTCCTCCCATTCACACAGATGCACTGTCTGTTGATTAACCTTGAGTGGCACACTTGGCTAGGCCTATTTGCATCCTGTTGTGAACAGTACTTTGTGCTGCTAATGATGGTCTTCTCCTGCACACAGTAGTGCAGAGTGCAGCAATCATTTTGTAGTTGTCTTGTCTCAACAGGTGATGGTAAAGGGCGATATCTTTCTAAACGCATCTCTTACTGAAGCATTCTGCATGGCAATTGTCGAGGCCTGTGCTTGTGGGTAGGTTAATGATGCAGTTTACAAGTGTGAGGAGTTTAGCGGTGTTAATAATTTTACAGTAACTCATATGCTCCAGTTTACAGGTAGTGAGTACTAGGGTCGGTGGAGTTCCAGAAGTACTACCGCCAGATTTGATAATTCTCTGCGATCCTACAGTTAAAGGTACACCCTGTTTACCATACATACGATCGTCTGTAAGACCAACATTTGTACTGCAGTACATGACGACGTTGTTCTATAGGCCTTATGGACGGGTTAGAAACTGCCATAGAACGTCACAAGGTTCAGGATGTTGTACCTCCCGCTGAAGCCCATACGAGGGTAAAGAACATGTATCAGTGGGATAGGGTTGCAGAGCGTACGGAAGTAGTCTACGACAGGATTTCGGCTGAACCTGCGCTGCCTGTCAAGGCCAGGTTGGAAAAGTAAGCGCTGCTTTGCGAGATACTGTCCCATAGATTGAAGAAAGGAAACACTAACATTTGGTGTTTGAAATGTGCAATTAAAAACTGGAATACCTAGGTGTTTATAGGTACTGGTTGCAAATGAATTTGTGCACTCTTTCAGGCTCTCACACTGCGGCTTTCTCTCTGGAGTGTTCTTCATGATGCTTGTGGTGCTGTTACATATCTTGTTGAAAGTACTAGAATTCCTGGTTCCCGAATCAGTAAGTTGGGGAAAACCTTGGTACTCTGCACTATAATTGAGTCGTACTTGTTGCATATCTTTATTGTAAAATGGTGTTATTTTTGTGATAAGCTTAGAAATCTTAACCCTTTGGGCACTTACGCCCAAAAGTGCGGATCTACCATTTATATAATTCAATAAAACAGGAATAAGCTGCTCTGTTATGTAACATTTTCACTAAATGTAACTGCAGATCATTGAATGGTGAACTTTCTTGCAGGTTGTTGATAGGGCCGTGGACTTCCCGAGACTGGATAGGAACCGACCTTCCGCAAGAACACGCTCGAAGTCTCGCAGATAGCGGCGCACCATTTAATATGTACTTCTAGATACGAATAAATTAATAGGTCGGTAGATCGATTATATTTTGTCTCACGAAGGATTAGAGAAAAAAAAAAGCGCCTGCTCATTTGCTAAGATATCTCAGAGCAAACGGTGATATGGGCGCAGCCATTTTGCTATTTGGTGACACGTGGTACAGAAGGAGTTTTGTAGCCGCTGTGGCTGACAAAATTAATTTACATCATGCTTTATTTCTAAAAAAAATATTGGTGCTGCAGTGAAGAAAACTTTGAAAAAATATTTAGTTACGATAACGCCGCTAGTTGTTTTTTTGTATCGTATCATGGCGGACAGGTATGACAGCGATTACGGTCCTAGGTAAGCACAATTTCACGATTTGTCATCCCATTTTAAATATTTTGACATCGAAATTCTAGAAGACGATGTAGCGTGCATGTCTTGGTCGTTTATTACTAGTGTAACGGTAGCGAAGCTCCTAATTTATTCAGTAGCGCAGTTTGAAATATCACAGTTGTGCTGCCTGGCCACACGCCTTGGCCGTTTTGTCCTTTTACTGCTTTGAGTAGTATAGGTACTGCGCAAAAAGTGTGACCTTTTCGTTTGTCTCCTATTTTGAGAGCATACTAGTGCCGTGAAGACGTGAAATTGCTGAGGTAGCCGTGTTGTAGCTCGCACGGCCTATCGGCATGGAGTGGGAGCAGCGTATTACTGGTTGTCTTGACTGGAGTCTCAGGAAAACGCAGGACGTTGATACCGTACTGCTACGACGTGTTGTCCGTTGCCAGTTCTTGAAGGAGGGATTTAAAGTAATCACGAAGGATATAAATGTTTGTTGGTGAGAAAACCAACGTGTGCGCTGTTCGCTATAACACTTACGTAAAGCAGAATGCTTAACGTTGATGCTTTGAAGAATTTTCATTGCGTCTGTTCTCTGCTCAGATATGGCAGTCGGGATCACTTTTCCAAGCCATCTCGCCCCCTGCCAACTGAACCACCCTTCACAGCATTTGTAGGAAATCTCCCCGATGGTGTTGTGCAAAGCGACATCGATGAAATTTTCAAGAATGTCGAAGTGGAAGTAAGGTTCCTCTTGTTTTGCTCGTATTAACACTACTCAGATAGCGCGCATTCTTCTTGTGCATGTATGTTGCATTTATACTACGTCACAAGTAATTGTCTTTCCTTTCTGTGCCTCAGGTTAAGAGTGTTCGTCTTGTGAGAGACAAGGAGACGGACAAATTCAAGGGTAAGAATTTGACATGTTTTTTGAGCTAACATAGCAAAATAACATCTTAAGGTAAGATAATTGCAGTTGAGGCCAATGACTACAGTTAGGGGGAAATGACCATGCTTTTGGAGCATCCTTTGCTCTCTACATCATGACAAGAATAGAGATTACGAGATGAGATTTTGTGCTGCTATATTTAACCAACAGTGGAGTGTGGTGCATAAATGCACAAGGAATGACAGTGCTTTTCGTCAGTTGCTGAAACATTGATACTGATCACTTAAGATTGGTTTGATATTTTACTATGTTTTTTGTCATAAAAAAGATTTTCATACCTTTGCAGGATACTGCTATGTGGAATTATACGACTTGGAGTCCTTAAAAAAGTCGCTGGAGCTTGACTCATGTGTAAGTCGTTCTTGCATCAATGCCATTTTTCATTGTCAGCAATGGCGTTTGGAACCACAAAGGTGATTTGGAATGTAGGATGTAGACAGGCTCGCTTGAGCCCTTCATGTGACAGCACAGGACAGTGGCTCCTCTGCAGCATGCTGTGTGTGTGTGCGTGACTTTTTCACAATGTTGTGACGTGATATTTTCAGGTTGTCCAGAATATGCCCCTCAGGGTAGATGTTGCCGAAGGACGAAGAAGTGATCGTGCTGGCGGCTTCACGAACAGGCAGCGTGGAGGTGGAGGTACGCGTTCCTTAAAAATTGGGCGGATGTCGTGCATAATTTGGTTCGAAATAGTTGATCTGTAGAACTGACGTTACCAATCCATGTGCTGCTGCATTTTCTGAAATTCATGGAGTGGATGTCAGATATTTTGCTAAACACTGGGCATTTAGCGTTTGCAATCAACTGGAATCACGTCTTGTTGGACCAGCAGGCTTTTCTTGACTGTCTGACACAGCTGTGTGTCACTGTGTCACATGTGTAACTGTCTCGCTCATGGCACTGCTCTTATTTCATGTTTCAGGTTTTGACAGAGGAGGGGGCCGAGGAGGGCCCAGAGATGGCGGCCGGTTTGGAGACCGGGGTGGCCGTCCAGGGGGAGACCGCGGCATGGGCGGAGGCTACCGTGGGGGTGGAATGGGAGGCTTCACAGACCGGGAGCGCGACTTCGACCGGTCTCGGAGGGGAGCTTCTGGTGGCCCAGGGTCTTATTCGTCGAGGGGTGGCCCTCCTCGGGACAGGGGACCTGCAACGGAGGAGTTCCGAGAACCTACTTCAGGTATGGCACGTGTGTCACCCTTGCAATGGATGTAGGGGGAAAGACGCATCTTGGATGTTGTAAAGGTGTGGCTGGAGAAAGTGACATTTGTTGTGATACGGTAACCCAAATTGATCTGTATTAATACGCTTTACTGAGGGCATGTCCTTCAATGATGTTACTCATTATACGTGTACCATGGTGGTAGCACTGTCATCAGCTTGCAAAGTTACAGGATGAATGTACTAATGTCTGTTTCATTCTAGCGTGGCTTTGAATTCCTAGAGGCTGCGTCATGAACGCCGGTCACTTGTTACGGCTTGTTACTACCCAATCTTCAGTCCCAATTACATAAGACCCATTCAATACAACTTGTCTTTTTTTACAATCACTTATGCACCAGCTGGCGGGACAAAAGAGGTATTATTGTGTAGAGAAGAAGGAACTCTCCTGTCTGGTATCAACCTGTCACGTTAAAATGGAATCCATTCCAGAATAAAAGTGCCAAATACTTGTACCCACAGGTGTGAGCAAGCGCGATGCTTGTGTACGGCTTGTCTGTGTTGAAAATGAGTACTGTAAAGTATCTGCAGCATATTAATGGTATCAGTGCTCGCACCTTGTCCAGCTTGGAAACTCAAGGTTGCAGACCAAGGTGCAGACCTGCCTGAAGCTTGTGGCATTTTGGTAGCAAATGTGCAACTACTCAAAGGCGCTATTTTGAAATAATTACCTGAAATGCCAAGTGCCTCATGTAGGCAGAAAGAACTAAACTTTTTGATGTGGCAGAGTTCATTCACAGCTCTGGTGCTATGGCAGTGCTGAATACATTAATTATTAATTGCTTCATGTTACTTTTGAGCTAATCTTAGGTTTTGTGGTTAAATTAAGTTAATTGACATCCCCATTCTGTAGTTAAAGTTAACTCAAAAGTGGTTCAGGTTTGTTTTCGTTGCCTACTGAATGTCAAAAGAGTGTGACACCAAGAGTGTGAAACAAATGAAAAAGGTTAGGTAGTACTTTATTTGTGAGTGTACAGTTGTATGCTACATGTTTCATTGTCAGTTTTGTGAAAATTGTTCTTTACTGTTTTTGATGCTTTTTTTAGCATCGAAGCCCGTACATTAGTTTGTAGTTGTGTTTTTTTACCACCCTTTCCATTTTCTTCCTTGTAGAAGAAGCATCTCATCGACCCAGATTGAAGCTGTTGCCGCGCACTGTAGCTGCACCAGTCGCCGACATTGCCGATACATCAAAGCGCTCGGCCATATTTGGGGGAGCCAAGCCACGCGACGAAAAGGCCTACGAGAAGGCTCGTCGGACATCCGAAGGTGACTCCCACAGTGCCGACGGTGACAAGGACTGAGCGCAAAAGTAACACTGGGGTCCCCCACGCATTGGACAGTTTTTCGGCAAAAGCTCTCTGATTTGCGTTCACGTTAGAGAAGTTTGCTGCGAGAAATTACTGCTTTTCAGCCTTGTGCCAGAGGCCCTCGCGGGTCCGAGGCTCCAGGCTTAGGGGTGCCATGAGCCTGTAATTAATATTGGTAAAATAAAGCTTGGGTGCGTGGAGAGAAGTGTCGAGGCTCGCAGTTCCTCTTTTTGGTGTGGCCTATTGTTGCACAAAGTTACGAGCTTAGTTGTCATCTGCAGTGCCGTCATGAAAGTCTGCATGCTGTGGTGCTTTACAAACTATTAAAGGTTTGTTGTCTCTCAGGAAGTTACACCAAACAATAGTGTCAATGTTCAAAAAGAAAGGACGCAGCTAATGACAGCTATTACGTGAAAGGGTTACATTTCCAGATAACATTCAAAGGGCAGTAAAAATGTGACACAAATTGTTGCTTCCATCTCTGAAACTTGTTTTTGGGATGTTTTGATGATTCGTGTGAGGATACTGGGAGGGGAATATAGGGTAAACAAAGCTTGAATAGCACCACGGCTGTCATTTGCGGCTCTACCTCCCCGAAGAAAATTGTTCTTTCAATAGTTAATTCTATTTTGGCTAGAGCTCCCTTTCTAGGAGCTGAAGACTAAGAAAGTAAGGCACTTCTAGGACTCGGCACATGGTTTGCTAATGCTATTGTTCGTGTGGAGTGACAGTTTTTGTACTCTTAAAAGAATAAAGGATCATACTCTCCAGTGTACAATGAGTGGAATTGCAGCTGATGCTATCAGTGGAGTGACTTCTAATGGGGATCTGATTTTAGCATTCAAAGCCATAGTACTGTCAGCTTTGTTTTAGAACAAGCTCTGTGTGCATGACGGCACTCATACAGGACAGAAAACTGACACACTTGGTGTGTGAGCTTTTTCTACCACAAACATACACATGCACTTCAGTAACTCATCACTGACATGCCACCATAGTACAGTTTACTCATTATTATTAGCTTTTTATTAGCCGTTGACAGGTGACCTCCAGCTCATGGTTCGTTTAATCAAGTCATCCACCTATAATAACGTTTGTGTCAAAATAGCCATACGACAACGAAGGAGGACGTCCCCTACAGAATTACTTTGGTCATAGAGGGACTGGTTACAAGGAGTCACACCAAGGTACGCCTTGGCCATTCGTTGGGGTTCAAAGTTGAAATGTGCCACGGTGCCTAAGAAACGGAGCTCCCACTCCGAGTGTGTAGGTGGCGCCTCGATCGGGAGTCTCTGTTCTCCAAGCGGAGCCGAAAGTGTTGTTCGCGCAGCACGTGGGAAGGGACGCAAAGGAGCGAGAATGCCTTTGCCGCGAACACGTCTCGACCGGTGCAAGCGGTACGCTCGCATTTTTCTTACGCACCTCGTCTCCCAAGTGGGCCTATGCCTTCTGGTCATTGCCTATGCCCTTATCGGGGCAGTCATATTTAAGGCCATAGAGTCGCGCGAAGAAGTGCGCCAGAGGCACCAGGTGTCCCAGCTACGGCGCCAGTGTTTGCGCGAGATGTGGGCCATCACGGAAAGTTTGAACGTTTTCTATGACGAGGAATGGATTGACAAGGTGGGAGTCAAGTTGAAAGAGTTTGAGGACAAAGTTGTGCACGCTGTCAGAAGCGACGGCTATGACGGAAAGGATGTGAGCGAAGTGAGCTTGCAGTGGTCCTTCTCGGGTGCATTGTTGTACAGTATCACGGTGATCACGACTATAGGTATGTTGTCCAAAAGTCTATGCAATGTCTTTTGTTTGTTGAAAGTTACAAGACGCAAGCTATAAAAAAAGCGAAGAAGTCTCGGTTTTTCTGACGCGTTTCGTTTATATTTGATATGGCATCGACAGTCGGGGAGTGAAATGAAACATTTCGCTAACATGCGTCAAGAGAACTCTAGTGACTTCCCTGTCTGGCATTCCTGTCCAGTACGAAGGCCAGCTTTAAGTCATTCGGGTTTTTTAAATCCGTGCTTTGAGCTGTATTCGAAGATAGCGTGATGTAAATTAAATAGCGTGAGTTATACTTCTCTTATCTCGTGTCTCCTCGGTTCGATTCACTAAGTTGCTTTCCCTCCGCCGTTTTGCCCCGCAGCCGTATTTCAATAATGAGGTATTTGCGTGTCATCCTATCTCACGTGCTGGCACATGACACATCAGAGTTTGCTACACTACTTTGTTCACTGTAGGTATGGGCGCACACCGTGAAGGAAGCGGGACGCTGGGCAGTTGACATAGCACGCACGAGCATTTTTGTCCGTGCTGTCGTTGTACTATTAGCTAGACCAGTTTATGACGGGCAAGTGGAATAGCGAAAATTCGGAGAGGCAAATAAAAACGTTCGTCGTGACTTCAGAGTAATGCGAGTACTTCTGAGTCCTCTAGCGAACGTATCCTTGCTCAGGCTTAAGAGATTTGGAGTGGTGCAACTGCAGACTGTCTGGCGTCTAGCGATAAATCTAGACTTTCGTGTATTCGCGCGAGCAAGTTGTCACGGAAATGTTTCGAAAAAGGAGACAAAGGCAATATTCAAAGTGACGAAAGTTCACGCATGCCTTCGCAGGGCGTCAGAAAAGGGGTTAGCATCCGGCAGGATCGTGTCGTTATAGTTGCGTCGTCTGCTACCAAAAAAACATCATGTGTAGGGTTTCCTGTGGTAGCAGACAATAAGAGACCGGTAGTTGAGCACTGGTTCTCGCAGGATAGCATACAACCATCTTCTTCCGCAGGGAAATAACCAGAGAGGCACATTTAAATTATCATTGCGTGCGCCTTTGACTGCTCAACCTGACCCGTTTACCGAGCCCAGAAAGCTACAGGCAAGTTTGACTTACATTTTGCATCGATTTCTGATGTTCAGATGTCGGTCAAATTGATGGCGGTGGATTGGAGCCATTATTTCCAGCTAGTATAGGGCAGACTTCTTCCCTATGTCTTCCCATTTTCGCGGGAGGACTTGAGGAAATGATGATATAATTCGAAGTTCAATCATGAGACCCCCTGTGGAAAGGAAGCGGTGACGTTCCACGCACCGTTCCTCACCTAATTTATGTAATTTTTGCAGCAGATTGCGTCGCTTATGTGACGCGGAAGTGACAGAATGTTCATTTTCAGTTATGTGACGTAATTTAAGGCGTTATCTGGTAGCACCTCTGGCATGAAACCGAAACGCTCTGGGGCGTACTTTCGAGAGTTGGTACAGTAGCTTTGCAGTGGCTGGCGGTGTTCATATTTTGTCGGCTTGACCCTGGATAATGTGTAATACCAAATCAAATTAGCACATTTTGCATTGCATATATATCTTCGAAAAACCTGGAGTCAAAAAAGGGAAATGGGATTTATAGATCAACCGCTAGTTGGCTTTGCGATGACTTGTCCCTTTGATGTCACTCGTATTGTAACTGCCAGTTTGCTAAACAAACACGATATGCGCTCGTAGGCAACACATGATAGGATTGGCCACGTTAAGAAATACTACGTCTTTTGGGAGAGAGGACAGCAGTTTGGACCCTCATGAGTGTAGAATTTTAAGTTACCAAGTAACCGGTGAAGGCAATGCCCCGACCTAAGTCATATTCTTATGACGTGTTTAACGGTCTTAGACGCAACAGCGTACCATATAGAATCTTCTGCAAAAGGTGTGAAGCCGCTGAGCCCACCCCATTCCGTTGTGCGTGTAGGTGAGGAATTACGCAATCTGTCACCTTCTAATCCATTTGGTGACGTACAGAGATAAGGGGGAGCCTGGGATTGTATAGCTTTTAGCACCCTATGGGGCCGACGGGGTTCTTGCCTGCGGTCGTTGATTGCAGTAGGCTGGCAAGTTTCCAGGGGTCTCCGCTTCATGTCTTTGTGGTCCCGCATTTAGGTCTGGATTCGGGAACAATGTGAACTCGGTGGGAGAAAGAAAACGTAGCTGACTTGCGCTGCTCTGGGCTGTAGGACTCCGAATATGTCGTCTCTCTCTCTCTCTCTCTCTCTCACTCTCTCGTTGAGCGCAGAGCGCCTAGCGCGCTTTTGATCTCGAGTTCAGAGTTGTTTTTGTAGTTTGTATCTTTGCGAAAAGGTACTGGTTTGGGTTTGGCTCGAACGAAAAGACGCCTCCATTTTCATTCTCTTTTCTGCGTGAAAGTATGTTCCTTTCTTTTTCTTTGATTCGCTCGTTTGCAGCCCCTAAAAGAAGCCGCAGAGCAGACATTTGACGCTTTTTCAATGTGTCATGCACGAGTAGCGGTGAAAGGTGTCTGGCATCATGGCCTCTAGCAGCCTCAGTTCTTCGAAACAAGAGCTACTTTTGCCTACTGGCCAAAGGCCAAAGTCAAAGGACTTAGGCGTCGTTGAGTCATGCGTGTAGAAACGTTCTTGTCTCCAACACGCTCGAACGCACGCACGCCATTTGGATAAAAGTCGTGGGGAATCTTCTGCTTGCATGCATCAAGTCATGCAAACGACACGGTGCTTGTTTTCTTTATAGCTGTATACATAGAGCACGGTTTAAAGGAGAGAGTGTGTGATCTGGAGTAAATTTGTCATCGCAGTTTATTCCGTTAATGACCTGCTTAGTGGCGAACTGGAACCTCGTGGTACCCCGACAGGGAAAACCACGCTTCAGGTGGTCTCGGGAGAATACGTGTTTGCAACAACGTTATCTGCTGCCAGAATAAGCAACTTTGACGCAGCGGCCGATGCAATCTTTCAATCCGCGGGCGAGAAATCGTGCAATAATACCGCGTCGATGTTCAAACTCGATTGGTGTTGGAGCTAAAAATACGGCTCCGCCGAAGAGTGGGATCCTCGGAAGTAGGACCCGAGCGTCGTTTTTTCCCTTCTATTCTTTGCTCAGTAGACGAGAATAGATTAAAGTCTCCGAGCGGATTCGCTCCGAAGCCGGCTTTGCATAAACATTCATTGAGGAGGATACCTGCGTATTTCTCCAAGGAAAACAGCGCGGGCTCCTTCCGTCGTTGGTCACGTGGATTGAAAATAGGGAGACCATTAGGTGGACGAGAAACAGTCTTGCAACTTCTCGTCTCTGCTTAGGAAAGCAGACGTTAGCAAACGTTATTTATTTATTTATTTTCATAGCGGGCGCGATGGTTATGTGGCATATGTTGTCTTTGACGTGAATTTAGATCCCCCCCGTTGAGTGAAGCACCTGGAGTAAGGGTTCGTACATTTGGCTCGGCTCAGCTGTATTGTTGGACGATTAGTTTTGATGCTAATTCGCGAACAACTTCCTTGATAAATCTCACATCAGCGATTGTACAGACGGCCCCTGGTGGAGAATGCCTCGAATTCTGATACGTTGTTCTTTTTTACCAGAAGGTAGAAGTCATATATCAAACGGAAATGGTCGTCGCGCATGCGTGAAAAGCAAACGGCAGGGAAAAACAGATTGCCTCGCAGTTTCCCGGACGGAAGATGTCTTTGACACAAAAACAAATTGTGTGATCGAAATATGATAGGCGTTAGACGGCGAGTCATACGATACGTGAAGCTGTTCACGCTTAAACACACGAAGAAATGAAATAAAATACATTCGTAGAGCCGCTGGCAGGAAATGACATGCACTTGGTGCGTGAAAACGCGTCTGTTTTAGGCAGTGGATTTTCAAACAAAGTAAACAACACACGAGCCTTGGCCCTAATGGCTCTCGAGTCTGTCATGCGCCAGAGTGTCCCGCATAACTTTTGAGAAGAAGAAAGACGCATTTGTCCAAGCCCTTCTGTCAACCGCCGTGATGATCATGTTCAAGAAACGCTCCAGACACGCAGAAGAGAAACACATAAATAAAACCCTCGTCGGTCATGACAATGGCGCTGCTGTTCTGGCGTCCGTATACGATGGATGGTGGCGTTCACTCTACAATTTAGAATGTAACTTCCCAAGAAACATTGGTCCGCATATTTAACTTTGTTATTCTTGATAGTTGGAGCGACTGAGGAAGAGTATGACAGTAGATACGAATAGAAAGAAAAGTTATTGTACACTTGGGCAGCGCTGTATGCGATGCAGGAGACGTCATGCAGCATGGAGTTTTTCCGCACGACCCAGAAAAGTGATTTTTGGTAAGCTGAGATTCGGAGACACCGAGGTGGTTGGGGACTTTCTGGGAAGCCCCTCCGTCGCAAGACACATAAAGGAGGCTTGACGTGCCATAACGCCGAGCAGAAAAACGTGCACTCGTAAATCAAAAGTCACTTCCGGGGGAGAGAGAAAATAGGACAACAGCCTCGCGGCGGGGCTAGGAAAGTTGTATTCAGTCTTGTCTCAGGTCGTATTAAAAACTGGGGTTGTCGTCGTTTGCCGAAAGTAGGCTTCCTCTCATCCTAACGTGTCGTCCCCGATTTGGCATAAGTACCATGAACAAGACGTGGCCTTATTGAATGTTTAGGGATATCGGACGATATCCGTAAGCGTTGGGGGTAGAACGGGGCAACCACTGACACCGGCGATCCCGGAAAGTTAGCTTCTTGTAATACACGGACGCTCTCGGTGAAACACGACATACAGGACGAACGCATTGACACGTCAGGCGTGGCCAACTCCAGATAAAGGCTTCTCATCTTTACGCTGCGTGTTCCTTAGTCGAGTGTCGCCTTGAGCATTGCTCTACTTTGACTCACGAATCGAGTTTGTCCAAGAACCGGTGTGTAGTCTTCTTTCCAGCAGTTTTATTTCTACCCGGAGTATTGGTTCTACAGTGCTATAGCTTAGCGCAAGGTCAACGTGCGCCTGTTTATTAGGGTATAAAAGCGAACGATGTAGGAATGTCCATTCTACACAAGTACTGAGTACAGAGTTTTGCCAACTTCGAACAAAGCGTTTAACGAACTGCTGCGTTTTACAGGGTTCATAAAACGTTGCTACTTGTGGTGTTATTCTAACTCTCCGCCCGAGTATTCTTGCGTTCGTGTTCGAACCATTCTCCGACTCTGTTTTATGACACTGGCTACATGTAGTGGTAGCCAAGAATCTCCGTAATTGCCTCTGGTTTCAATTGTGCCTGCCTCTTTTGTTGCAACTTGCTTCCATGTTCGGAGCAGTAACTCGGATCGTTTTGATCTGAACTGTGTGTTTTAACGCCATTTAAGTCTCCAAGATTAGGCGTACGCATTTTTACGTGCGAGGGAAATCACAAGTAAATTCAAATCACAGGCCTGGGAAATTTCCACGCGACACGGAGTAAGTTCGGAAAAAAATAAGAGGTAATTTCAGAAGCTTGTTTAAGAGGCAAAAGTACCACGACTTCTCCTCGATCTTATAATGCGTGGGTATTTCCCATGCCATCTCAATGGCATTCTGTTGTAGCTCATGCTCTCGAGCTTGTTACTGTCTATGCAGCGCATGCAGATGCTGTAACGAAGTCTCCGCGTCCGCACTGTTTTCCGGCCTCGGTATAGAGCTATGGGGCCTTTGTTGTATCGCTTCCGTTATTATACGCGAAGCTGGCATTAATAAGAAGGTGGTAAGATAAACGACCAACCATCATTGCATTGGGACTCCGTCCGTGAGAAGAAACAACAGCAGGAGTAAAAACGTGCACGTCATGTTCTCCGATGTGCTTCGGGCCTGGGTCTCCTGACATTTTCCGCAATTGATCGTATATAGGACAGCAGAAAATGGGCTATCTTATATTTTCTAGGAGTATGTCGCCCAGTGCTAGAGTCGAATGCCAGTTGATATAGGACGTTAGCCCCTTGGTTTTCTTACTGGAGATTAAGCTTGATTGTAAACAAGTTCTAAAATTCCATAAATAGTTTTCATTTTCAAAACGTTACTCGGTAGCGGAGCCGCGGAAGGGAGGGGAGAAAGGGTGTCTCCCCCGGAACGCCCTACCTGAGAAATGTGTACGTTATAGGGACAAGCGCTGGCAAATAACATGTGGAACGAACTTCGTCCCGTCACCCAGCACCATTCTTTCCATACGAAGGTCAATAGACGAGACTGAAGCTGTCGCCGAGATCGTGTTCCCAAAATTGAAAAGCGGCTCCGCTCGAGCAAGCAGTGGCTCCCCCATTAGCGATATTGACGCTGTCAATCCGGGTAACGCGCCTGTTCACGTGATACGGAATCTAAACTTGAAACAAAGGCTCCCTAGTACACTCATGGGGCATTACGGCATACACCATTATACGGCGCAGAGTATGCGAAGTGACGAGGGGGGTGAGCTAAAGATCAGACTTTGAGAAGGTCATGCTTGAAGTTTAGCGCTGAGGTCGGTACGATCTCTCTGGCAGGATCGGCGGTCAGTCGCAGTGCGTATCGTGGAGTACCTCGCTCCAATTACAGCACTGTCTTTCATTCAGAAGCAGTACTCCACACTTGAGGAAGTGCTCTGTACTTTAGGGATGAAAACGACCGTAGAGGAACTTGGTCACATTTAAATGACAATGTAAGTGATACAGTCGTGCAGGACGAAACAACGGCGCAGAATAGAGGGAGGCCCTTCGAACAGCCCGCAGCATTGAAATTCTTTTTCAAACACCGCGTCTCCCTTCTTCAGCTCTTCCTCTGCTGCAACTCTCTTTCGATCCACCAACATTTTCTCTTTCGCTGGTGGGATGTTCGTTTTGATGAGCTGCCATCACTCTATCTACTACGAGTACTTTTCCCCCCATACATGTGTCTACTCGTCGTGCTGTGCTAGGGACGGGTGGCCTTGGGCATGAATTCAGCGCATAGTGCTACGATCGATGTCGTAAACCTAGAGCTGTTTCAATGTCGCGGATGCGGCGAAGAAATAATTTTCTTCTTCTCTCGAACTGACTGAGAAGAATGTTCATTGGACGCTCGGCTTTATCTGTGAAGCCTGAGGTGTTTTATTACTTCTGGTATCAGTTTTGGGGATGCTGTAAGGTAGCGAGGCAATTGAGCTGCTGCTGATGTCAGATCGCTGTCACAAGAGTCGACCGTTCCGCTCCTACAAGGGATGTATCAAGGAGAGACGCTCTGAATTGGTGCAGCACAATCTGATGCAAAATGTGTCAGCTTGAGAGGGGCGGGTACTTCGCAAAGAAGCTTTTCTCTTTACGCGTACTCTTCACATCATTGGCGACATATTTCAATATTTGTCGGTTGCGGCAGTTATGTGAAAAGTGCCCAGAAGCAGCACACTTCCTGTGCGAAGTATGGGCCGCTCCCGACTTGGGGCATTTTGCCTCAATCGATTCTCCAAATGGTTGTAACCGGCAAGGGTGCTTCACTGCAAGCGGATCTTTATTGGGGAGAAGTTGTACGCGCAGGAAAAAAATACGTTGCTTTCAAACTTGGTCGTGTACGCGTGTGATTCTACGTAATATTTGCGTCAGAGCAGGGCTTGTATTTGATGTAATTGTTTACGTGACATCTATTCGATTTACGTGATAGCCTTTCATGTCACTCATATTCCTGCAAATATTCTGAAGGGATGCTGCGTCTTGGCAGTCAACGAATATTCGGACTCTATAACTTCGCTGGATTCTCCGTAGGTGACAAAAGGTCCTTTAGGTGCCAAGTCATTATAACTCGGTCATACTGCATCTATATTTAATCTTGACACCAGGGCTTAAGTAATGAAATAGCGCGCATTTTGTTCGCGAAACTTAGTTAACTGATATCTGGGAGCGACGTTTTCAATGAGTGTTACCCATAATTATTACTGCTATTGAACCTGATCTTAAATTCAAGAGCAGCAAGCAGGGTCATCAAGCTGGAACTGTGCCAACACTCGGCCTCATTTTGCGAAGCGATTTCTGCCCTGCTGAGTAATTGAATAACTCGCTCGGTCATCGTAACAATTCGTGAACCGCATTATCTTCAGTGCACGAAGCATTGTTGTTCACTGAAACTGCTGGATGCCTCGACCTCCACGGTCTCAGTGGTTTCATCTCATTTTCATCCCGACGTGGCGTTTGTTGCTAGCTCGTTCCATGTTTCTTCTTCTTTTGGACCGTGGCCAGAAATCCGGACGTGGCACTTCCTCTCCGTTCAAGTTCTGCACACTTGACACCCGTTTTATGGATGAGGACGAGACGGAAAAAACAGTCGTACATCACGGCGAGACCTATGTCCCACGTGCTGACGATAATTCACCTGGAGGCTTGTATTGACAGCGCCAAAGCTGAAAACTGTGCGTCACCGGGGGACTCATTCCGGGGGAGGGGCACCCAGCTTCCGGGACCACGTCGCTGGTACGGACGAAGGAACAGTCAAATATTTCCAAATGCGAGTCTTCTAATGTCCAAACAACAGCAGGCGTGGCGTTCGACTGGAACCTTTGTCATGGCATGCTCTCAAGGAATTCCTGGTTTAACGTAGTCTCAACTATTCATAATCATTATCTACAAGCGACCACAAGGGGGCGCCACCTTCCTTTCGGAACTTCGGTCTGACATTCATTAAGTGCTTTCTGAAAGTGCATCTATCATATCGTACATGTTCACTAAAAGCCCAAGTAAACAACCGTCGCGAAAAGCACAGTTTGTTCAAACGCTATCATTTGTGAACGGCGATGCTTTCGCTTTCAAGACATGCTAAGAAAGGCGTTTTTGTTTTTCTCTGCTTTTTAGACGGAAGCATTCACTTTATTGCCATATCAGTCGGCGAAGGACGGTGGAGGAATTTATTTCTTCTCCTGGTTGAAAGACACAATACCATGTAGTCCGAGCCCATTGAATGGGTCGGTCCATAGCAAGGAGCCCTTCCTACATCGTTGCATCAGAATGAAAGTGTATGCACATAGCCAATTCGTGTAAAGGCGCTGCTTTAGTACATGTAGACCATTTATTTGGCGGGACCCTGCACTGCGGTCGTCTATTTGCTGTATGGACAGTACTTGGTTAAGCTTTTACACCGTGGGAGGGAAAAGGGGAAAGAAACGGCGTCGCAATTCAGAACTCGGACAAGGACAGTCCTGTCAGTGTAGCGGCATGGTCTGCACGGTGGAAGCGTTTGAACGTACCAGTCTGTTGAAGTAAGCTGCGTCTACTTCGGGAGGCGCTGGTTTTTGCAAAGAAAATGCGACGATGATTGCACAAAGAGATCTCTGTAGAGACCTGCTTAAATGGCATTTGGAACATGCCAACGTTCTAAAACGCGCACAATGTAGTAATGTTTCCGCTACACGCTATGGTGGTGGTGGTCGTGTATTGTTTAACAGGGGGGAGGAGTGCTATGGTGTTGTTCAGGCCAACACGTCGAACATATATACGATAAGCAATAAACCTCTGATTCGTTAGTGAAATGCTTGGGTCACAAAAAGGTGGGATAGAGACTTCACTAGCATGTGATAACACATGTGCTCACGCCGCTATCACCATCACTGTCGTGCCTTGTTATCATCGTCATCATCAGCATCATTATCATCTAGACGAATTGTGTTTTTCTTGTCCTTAGTTATTTAGAAATCTTCTCTTTTTCGCAAGAAGCGATCTTGCTGTAAAAAAAAAGAAAGAAAGAAAAAGAAAGCGATTTGAACAACAAAACGAAAGGACATAGAGTGTCAGTAAAGTTTCGTCGTACTTCTCAGTACCTTTTTTTTACATTCTATTATTTTTGTGCCTTTCAGGTTACGGGAACATAGCACCGAAGACAAGCGCCGGTAAAGTGGTCACTATAGTATACGCGCTCTTCGGCATTCCTCTCATGCTGCTCTGTCTGACCAACATCGGCAACATCCTGGCGCACAGCTTCAAATTCTTCTACAGCCGACTGTGCTGCGCCCTGTGCCGCAGACAGAAAGAATCTGCCTTCGTCTCAGCGCCAAAGTCCCAGATACCTGCCGAAGTCGTCGACGCCGTGATCACTGTTGCCAATTCCGTTACGGGGGGCGCGGATCACAGACAACTCAAAGAGGGGCTGGAACCACCTCTACCGGAGAAAGGTACGCAGAAACGATGGGAGATTAGTTGAGAAATGAAGCGTAGTCCCCTCTCTGTCACTGTCTGTTCTTTCTGTGAGTGGACACGTGCTATACCTTACCTTATCGGCTTCAGGTTCCCCAAACAGCGTAGACAAGATCTCCGAAGAGACAACCAAGATTCCGCTGACTCCTACGCCGAGTACAGCGGGCCCAATGTCTCCTACACCCAAACCAATCACTACGAAAGAGGAAGACAGGATACCCGTGTACCTGGTACTGCTGCTCGTATCGGGCTACATCTGCTTCGGAGCTACTTTGTTTTCTGTCTGGGAGAACTGGACGTTCCTGGACGGGGCGTACTTTAGCTTTATCACGCTCAGCACCATTGGGTTCGGGGACTACGTTCCCGGCTCGGCCATCTTCGAGACGGACACTACGTCCGGAGACGGCCAAGCAAAGCTCATTATCTGCTGCTTCTACCTCGTGCTCGGTCTGGCAATTATAGCTATGTCCTTCAACCTGGTCCAGGAGGAGGTGATACTTAAGTGCAAGGACATAGTGAGGAGTCTCAAAAGGATGGTGACCGCGGAGGAGTCGCATTGAAGCCTGCCTAGGGAAGGAGCTACAGGTCAGTCCACTGCAAAGCGACTATTATAGATGGGTGGGACAGCCCGTCCAACGGGATAGCCTCGAACCTTTTGAGGATGCGATTGAGATTCGTAGCTTTCCACCAAGGTGGGGTAAACACGAGCGAGAAAATTCCTGCTGCAACTCAAAATAAGCCCCGTACGAGGTTTTACGTTTCTTACGTTTAATGTTTGTTAAAGTTACCCTGCAACTTGTAAAAGCAGATTCAAGTCACGATAGCAGGGAGTTCTCGGTAGTGTTTAGCTGAAAGGCCACTCCAGCCAAGCATCTGGTGCGTCGACGTGAAAAGGGAACGCGCATGTAAGTCGAATCCATACTGTACATAGCTTGTGGATGCGTCCCTCTATACGCTATATCCGGAGGAGTGTCTCACATGCAGTTTATATTTCTTGTTGTCATTTCCTGCCGCGCGGTGGCGTGGCGAGGCCGAATGCGTCATTTGAAGTTCTCAAGGTGAGGCGTTCTTTGACGATACGGCTTCCATCTTCAGCACAGGTTCAGATCAGAAGATATTTGATTTTCGTGTCTGGGCGTTTAAAGATCCGTGGACACGATCTGCTCGTCCTCCGATGTCGCAGGCGCCACCACTTGTACGGCGTAACCCAGTTTTTTACTTCGGTATGAGCTGTACGTGTTGTCGAACTTCAGGACATCTGAAAAAGAACAAAATCTCTGGTTAGGAAGCGGTGATGCAGACAGGTTTCCTTCATATTTCCAAGCCATAGAAGGAGAAGAAAAAGTGTCCCTTTATGCGTCCGTCCGTGACGGTGCCCTGTAAAGCGTGCTCTCACTGCACAGCCGTCGCGTACGACGGTGCAACAAAACGTGCGTTTTGAGGATTTATTTTTAATTTTGGTAACGGAAGAAACACTCGGTGCGCGGCTACAATCTGCAATGATGGCTGTGTTCGGATGACACGGTACCGTTAAGCGTGAAGCCTACTCACAGACTCCTGGCTTATCGCAGATGATGCTGCCCTCCTGTGCTCGGACGTTGGACTGGACGCGTTGCCACGGGTGCAACTGTTCCTCATCATGCTCACCGTCGTCCTGGACTGGGCGGCGTACAATGGAGAAGCCGATATCGTGTTGCTCCGTCTCGAATTGCCAGCACAGCGTGTGGTCGCTGTTTGCCACCTCGATGGGAACCTCGTGGACAACGCGTCTGTCGATCGTTATCCAGGTCATTTCTTCTGCTTTGGACATCCCGGTTCCCTTGTACTCCTCTTCCATTATGGGAGTGGCAACGGTGATCTGCGGCGAAACACGTCAAGGTGAACTAGCAAGCGAGATTATTCTCTCGTGTTCGACTTTGCGAGGCCTTTCTGTGAAACGGCGACAGGGTTTTGGGACTGATCATTTTGGAAATCTTGGCTAGTCAAGTTTTCGTGAGATGCCAGGAACTTAGGTGTGATGTGTATTGGCAGTCGTGGTCGTGCATGTTGGGATTTTGAAAGGGCACGTTCGTCGTGTATATATTTATTGATATACATATATATATACATCCATGCTAAGACCGGTATGCCTGCACATTACACGTGCCAGTGCATGAGTTATGTTCAGAAGAAAAAAGATAAGTGCAGCGTATTGTTGCATCCATGCGAGTTTATCGTGACCATAATGCTATCGGGATTTGCAGAGTATGGCGATCCTAACCGTTACAGTATTTTGCTACGTAGTTTGCCGTGCTGGCAAAAGAAGCACTGCTTGAAGAAGGATGCCTCTGTAACCAGGCATTTCAGGAAATATTTCGACAAACCATGTTAATATAAGCTGCCGTATTCGACTTGTACATAGCGCTGAGTTGATGGTCCACAATAGAATACAGTGCATACTTTTTCTGCATGCTCTTTGTCAGCATCGCTGCGCTTGACTAACTAAGTCTCATATATTTCTAGATTTTAGTGATAGTGTTGTCCTTTGTCCTTAAAGCTCTGAGACTGGTAGCATAGTGCAAGATCTCAAGGAATCGTGGCGGGCCTCCTTACTTCTGTAGCGTTCATCAGTTCCGGACAGATAGGGGAAAAATAAGGACGGTAATGGCAGATTTCTTACCAGCGATCTGCACATGGGGTCTTCATTTTCGTCCGTTTTCGTGCCACCCCAGTGTACGGGGAGTTGGTCGTCGTCGATACGCTCCAGGAGATACTCTTTCCAATTGTCTACGCAGCCAAAAAGGAGTCACGCAATGTGTAGGAACGGGCACCAATGCTTGGGAAGCTATTACAATTGAATTGAATTGATTGATTGAATTACCATTGATCGAAATTCAGATTACATGTGGCAGATAACCAAAAGTACGATTTTCATTTTGAAGCAAACACATGCGCATCTGGAGACGGGAACTTTGTGACTCCGATTAGCATTCAGATTTTAATTTTTTTTTT
>JARGYV010071732.1:0-10022 GCA_029532675.1 Ornithodoros moubata | reverse complement strand
CTTCTCGTGTAATGTCCCTGAACGCATCGGTTCTCACTTCGGTAAAAGGAACTGGCAATGCATTCAGACGAATCCCGACTCCACGAGAACCGCAACGACGAGGAACGCGAAATACAAAGCGAGAAGGTAAGCCCCGTAGAAGCGCTTGGTGTTGAAACGGAGGGCGACTGTGGTTACCGCCGTCGATAGAAGACTCGTTGCAAGTGCGGAGAAGAGCACAGTAATCAGCTTGGAGTAGTGAAGCTGAAACAGAAATGGAGAGTGTTTCTGTCAACGGAAAGGTGTCAGGAGAGGGTGTTTTAAGAGCATAATTTTATTGTTTATTACTGAAAAAGTTGAGGAAAAGTACCACTTGATGAAAGAAGGGTTTCGAACAGAACGAAGATATCGAAAGCGCTCTCTATCACTTCATAATGGCAACAGCCCGTTTCTAATTTTCCCATACCCATGCTAGGCCATGGTAAAACGCCGTCCTGGCTAATGGCGAGAAAGAAGAAGGCAAAAGAAGTGACCGCTACTATGTTCGCGCGAGGTATCATTCTTGTCATGATGCAGAAGATTTGATTATCCGTGCTGATTATTAATGGTGTGGTCAACCGCAACATCACTCACGCCCATTCACCGTAGCGGTACTTAAAGCACTGTACAACAAAGTTACACAAATATGCGCCCACTGTGGAACGCCTGGCAGGACTACTGTTTCTCTGGGTGAAATGGCAGCGACATGAAAATGTCAAGTGACGTACTTTCATTGAAACTAGACCTATTCCATGATAAATTCGCTATTCTGCTGGTCACGCTTATGAAGCTGGTATTTAGTATGTCTTTAAAACCTGAAATGCGTAGGTTACTGATGAATCGTCAGTGCCATAAAATAAGAAATGTTTTAATATGGGGCACATCGCCAAATTAGCTCCTCTTTAGTTACCATATAACGTTGGCTGCGCCTCTTGCTGGTCTAATTAACGGGTACGCATCTTTGAGTTTGGTTTTAAGTAAGGTTTCGCCCTTCGGGCATTTGCTGAAGAGCAACCGCCGAATATTTTTTTTAGAGGTTCGTATACTGCACTCTAAAAACAGAACTTCACCGCATAACACGGGGATGACCAATCGCTATTCCGAATGATATTTTTTACTGACCCTATTTGCTGGAAACGGTGGGCGTACGCTCACCGCTTTCAGCAAGTGGCGTCGCTGAAAGATATCTGTAGAGCTCGGTGGGAACATGTCCGTTAAATGGCGTGGTGGTGTACATAACGCGAAAAGCTTACGGAACGACAACGACTTGAGTAAAATGAAACACTTACTACTACGACGTTGTCAGTTCCAGCAAGCAGGATCAAAGTGGGAATTCCAACACCTAACATAAGGGCTACAATCACGTTAAGGAATCAAGCACTGCAAAGAAGAAAGTATGAAGACCGCACTGGTGTTTTTCCTTTTGGTTGCGTGAGAAAAAGTAGTATACTTGACGCCAACCGTCACACAGAATGATATTTTCCTGTGCTTAGAGTCGTTAAAAACCTTGCGGGAGGGGCATACTTGGACCATGTTATCTGGCCCCACCAGGTCTAGCGACCCCAAAGTGCATATTTGTTTATGAATAGCTGAAATTTTTGCCACGACGACCCATCGTCCGGTCGTCTAGATTATGCCAAAATCTCGGCCGCATCAGACAAAACTGCTAGTGGCCGGGGCTAGCATAGACCCACTATTTTTCAGCAAATCTAAGCACAGGGAAATATCATTCTGTTTGGCGGTCGGCGCTAAGTGTACTACTTTTTTCCCACGCAAACCCAAAGCAAAATATTAGTGCACTTCTTAACGACCATGCGATAATTCCTGAGCAAGTCGAAAGGATACTGAGGCAAGGCGTTCCAAAACATGCGGCGATCCCCATACGAGGGAAGCCTTTTCTCGCAATGTTCAGATTTGCCAAGAAATCTGCAAAGAGAAACATAAAGGTTGTGAAGTATAAACGCCGTGTCATGAATAAATATAATTTCTCACCTAAAAGTCCATTTCCCCAAGCTAGAATCGTAATACCAAGAATGGCGTCGCTGATGTTAAACACGATCCCGACGGCCTATACAAGAAAATATACATCATTTCAAGACTTGCAATGTGGTGAAGCAATGTAATGCACTACGTCTGAAGTTGCTGTTAGCCTACTGCTGATTTATGCTGCTCATATTGAATGTCATGCCTCCTGCACTCTAAAAACAGAACTTCACCGCATAACACGGCGATGACCAATTGCCGTTCCGAATGATACCTATCAGCGACTCACTTGCTGAAAACGGTGGTCGTCCGCGTTTTTTGTGACACTTATGCACTGCATAAGTGAGAAGAAATATAAATAGAAGAAATAAGTAAAGAAGAAGAGAGTACACGCGCTGTAATGCTTCGATTACAGCGAAGTGGGTTTCTTAAATTTCGCTTTTAAAAGTCAAAAGATTTTTTTAAGTTTAAAAGATTGTGCTCGCACAATCGCATTCCACCTAGGTTCTTACATTATCTACACCTCTCTCGCTCCAAAAATGATTTTGGTGGCACGAAACATGATAACCAAGCATAGACAGAGAATATGGTAAAGGTCACACTGTCTACACCATGTTTTCTTGATACAGCCCTTCTACCTGAGCGCATAAAGTCATGCCAGTCACAGATGAACATAGAGGGAAAACCTACTTCTACACTTAAAAACAGAACTTCACAGCATAACACGGCAATGACCAATCGCTATTCCGAAGTTTGTGACACTTATACAGTGCATAAAACAGGCGTACGCCCACCGTTTCCAGCAAACAAGGTCAGTAAAAGATATTCGGAATAGCGATTGGTCATCGCCGTGTTATGCGGTGAAGTTCTGTTTTTAGAGTGTATGGTATGCACTACTGATATGCACCATTACTGAATTAAGACCTTACCTGTAGAAGTACGACAATCTCCATTGATATGACATAGATCCACACTACTCCAACGAGGAAACCGACGTAGGAGAAAGCCCAGTGGTACTTTGGCGGCACATCATTGTTCGTTGTGAAGAAGACACTAAGGGCTACGACAGCGCCCACCCCGGCGACAACAACAAAGACAGGTGCCACACCAGCAATTTTTTCCAAACCATCTGTCAACAGTAAGCAGTGATGCAGTCATCAAACAGCCAGGACAGTGATCAAACACACATACATGCGTACAGGTCATAACAATGTTATCTGGTTGCGAAGAATGATGCACTGAACAGGAGTAACAATGTTTGCCACGCGAAAAACTGCTGATCACAAAATATTCGTCGGGCTATGAGAGAGGGCCAAGCTTCACTTTGAAGAAGACTGTCTCCTATATTGTGCTTGCTTTCATCGTGTCATTTATTAGTAAACGGAACGCCCGTTCGTCGACATCTAATTTTGTTTCTATCGTCGTCCATGCCTCAAGTAGAATTAGCAGTTCGCCCCTGGTTTTAGAATACATCATGAACGCATCATGTCGCAGCCTCAAAATACATACACATTATACTGGAGCACCTGGCTTTAGTACATGTGTGTCATGAAGGACAATAACGCGTGTACTTTACATTGTGAGATAGGTACTGTATGCCTCACGCAGGAAAGAGTATACTTACATCCGAAGGCAAAAGTGACGAAAACAGGCGCCGTCAGACAGTGTAAGCTGTTGAGGTAACGACACCAGTTGTTTTTTGGCTTTACCACGTCCACAACAGGGGTTGTGATCGCCAGTACGAAAAATATGGGGCACTGTAATGTTCCAAAGAAATGCGTATTGAGAAAAAAGGAAGCATCAAGCGAACAGCGGCGCCATACTGAAGAAGACGACTGCCGTGAATTCAATTCTTGTGATTCTTGCACTATTTGCAGCGTTTTTAAATCGACAGTAGTTGAATCACTGAAACTCATATCATAAATGACGATATATCGTCATTCCTATGCCTCTGAATGCCAGTGCGTCATTTTAATGATAATAGAACTGTTAATGCTTATACGCAGTGAAATATTTGCGCTGTATAGTGCGGGTGCACAATGGGTGTATTATGAAAATATTACCCCTTTTGACACTTTTGACACGCTCATACGCATTGTACGAGTGTAGGAAACAATAGGAAATAAACAGGGATATATAAGCTTCCCAACCTGGTGGTAGCTCCTAAATAGCAAAAGGTTGTTAAAAGCTTTACTCTCTTTTCTAATTATGGTTAAATGTCAAGAACATACCAATAGCTATCAGTCAACATACCCTCTTCAGAAGGGTGTTAAGGGGAAAGAACACTTTGTTTTAGGGTGTCTAAACACAACTTACAAAGTGTTGCTCTCGTAAAAAACGGACAAGGACACATTTTAAGACATAAAAACATTTGCCGTGATAGTTCCTCCAAATAAAAGCGCAAGCGACGTTCCAGAAAATAAAAGGCAGAGTGCGCACCTTGAAAATTCCCATGAGACACATGGATAGCGTTTGCTGTGACCAATTCTCCAAACCAAGGCCAAAAACCTTGTCCAGAAACTCAGTGATATGTGAAGGGGTTGATTTCTTCTCACGTTCCAAGTTCTGCAGGTGGAGCTTCTCCAGGTTGGAACCGCGACGGGGGCTGTCCACTGTTATGGCCAGTGTATCCACTGCAAATAGGTCACCACATTAGATGAACACTACTGTTCTCATTTTGTGCAAAATCACAAAGCAGATACACCACTCTAAAAGGTGTTCTTCACGAACCTGATACGTCAAGTCTACTGGCAGTACGTCTTTATGCCATAATTAGGGCGACCGTCACAGAACGTATGCGGCCACCGTTTTTGCCCCATCAAACGCGTCAATGTAGCTTTGTTGATACTGATGGACGAAGTTTATGATGAAAGGTGGAATGAGCTTGATAATACAAGGATAACACGTTCCTCCGAGGTGTTCTTTGAACATATTTACTTCGTCATTGCTGTTCTCTAGTTTTCCCTCCTCTTTAATATCGAAATATTTGCGTTGTGTACATAAGTACAACCATTTATAAATTAAGTTTTCCATCTGTTTGACGGAATAGCATTTTCCTTCTTTTTTTCTTTTTTGCAGTGTACAAAGTTGCTAAGTTTTATGTACTTTTTACACCTCCCTGCTACTTCCCCACGCCATCACATCCCCCTACCTCACAATATCGCTTCACCTGACCACCCTTGTGGCAGACAGACAACCATACACACTACATTGTAAACTTGTAATCGCCATTACCGTCCACCTCCTCTTCCCTGCTGTCCATTCCGAGGTTGATGTAGTAGACCCCTTCGTCTGGATCGGGTTCATTGTTGTTTCGCTCCACGGGCGATGTCGCTTCTTCCTCAACGTTGAGGTAACGGAACGCTGCAAATATTCGATCGCGAAATAAGTCGGCGTCAAGTTTCTCGTAAACATTGCATTCCTACACTCTAAAAACAGACACTTATGCAATGCATAAGTGTCACAAAAAACGCGTACGTCCAACGTTTCGAGCAAATGGGGTCTGTAAAAGATATCATTCGAAATCGCGATTGCTTATCGCCGTGTTATGCGGTGAAGTTATGTTTTTAGAGTGTAGCACATAAATTACGTACTGTTTTGCTTAAATAGTCATAGTAAAGAAGTAGGAAGTGCGCCCTACCTATCGGCACGACGTAGCTACGTTCTGGATCGTCAAAGATACGTGTCTGGCGTCTCTTCTTGAACACTCTCTTGACTGTAACAACACCCTCTCCTGTAAGCATCGAAGAAAAGTAATGTGCACGTTAGATTTGCGTCTCATACTGTGTAGCAGCAGACGAGGGAAGACGACACATAGCAGCAGTGGGGTTCCACCCTAAAGAGAATTGAGGGAAGCGAGACAGGAGCACACAGTACGCAGTTGACTCTCATTGTTCACGTAACTCCGCACCGTGTAGCTTAGTGTCGCTGCTCTCGCAGTCTCTTTACGCTGGATATTATTCTTCGGCATGGACGGACCAAAGCGAATGTTTGCCATGTGTGTCGCGTACGTTTTACCTTGCAGTTTGTCAAGTTTTTTGTCACTAACCGACCTTCGTCGGCAGAGCGATTGTTGTCTGTTCTGTGGAGAGCCTAAAACAGAAAACTGGAATGATTAAAGCACAACTCCTGCGCTTGAGATAACTCTGACGGAGCTTTCATGCACACGCGACTATATATCCAAAAAACATTCAAATGGCACCCCTTAGGAAAACGTTGCTTCTTTGTTCACTTTGTTTGTATCACACACAGGAGCCATAATAAAGTTTCGTGAACACCCACGGATGCTTTGCAGCATTAAATGACGTCCCTACACTGTAGTGCCCGATGCCATGATATATATAATGAGAAACATAAAACATTTATTTTCAGTCATAGTGACAGTGCTGAATCATTCTTTAGCTCCTTTGTTTAAAACCGCTGAAGACGATTAAGGTTAAAAGCACGGTAAATTCGCGCACAAGCAACCGACGATGTGAGTATGTATTGAGAACTTTTAGCAGCCGTTACTGTCACTCCCGGAGACGATCAGAATTTCCGAAGGTGAACAACTGAAAGAATGCGTTGTGTTCACGACAGCAATTATTTATTTACTTATTATTACTATTATTATTTATTGCTTAAGGCAGAGTCTGCTCACGAAAGAGATTCATGACAGCGCTTTGCTTTCATGTTTTCAGTTGAGAAGGTTCAGGTCAATTAAGAGCATCTGTCGAGAAACTGCATGTATCAGGTTTACCAGGATAGCATGTCGTTGAGTTCACATCCGCGTTTTCAAGTGCTCGCGTACGCTTTTCTAGAAGCCCTCGATTTCTACAGCTTGAGCTGCGCGTAACAAGCGTGATGAGTCGAAAATGATTGTTCTTCTCGATTGCATACTTCCCGGAGTGATACGAACAAGTGACAACAATAAGGTGACCCGTTCATAAAATCTCTAACATCGCTTCTAAATTTGAAAATTCATTACGAGATAAGAGATTACCTGTTAACTATCTCAAACGCAAGACATGCCCAGACACACAATCTATGTCATATATATTGTTCTTTGTACGGATCGGTAACCAGTGTTTGAAAAATTTGCAGCGAGAGAGGACATCCATTGAACTCAATGCCAGAAGCTAGCTCAAAAGAAAACGGCCTCACACGGTGCTAATGCTGCCCCGCTGAGCTAGCCACTATAACTTCGACTGTGGAAGCTCAACCAAGCAAAAAATCAGCACCGTGATTTTTCTCGCACAATCGCGTTCCACCTGGGTTCTTACATTATCTACACCTCTCTCACTCCAAAAATGGTTTTGGTGGCACGAAACATGATAACCAAGCATAGACAGAGAATCTGGTAAAGGTCAAACTGTCTACACCATGTTTACTTGATGGCACCATACTACCTGAGCCAATAGAGCCATGTCAGTCACAGATGAACACAGAGGAAAAATCTACTTCGACACTCTGAAAACAGAACTTCACCGCATAACACAGCAATGACCAATCGCTATTCTGAATGATACCCTTCAACGACGCCACTAGCTGAAAACGGTGGGCGTGCGCCTTTCTTGTGACACTTATGCAGTGCATAACATAAGTGCCATAGGAAAGGCGTACGCCCACCGTTTCCAGCAAATAGGGCCAGTAAAAGATATCATTCAGAATAGCGATTGGCCATTGCCGTGTTATGCGGTGAAGTTCTGTTTTTAGAGTGTAGCGCATGCACTGCATGAAGTATCCGGTTACGTGAACGCTGAATTACAAACTGCAATTTCAATTTGACAACTTCATCTCTATTTCTAGCGCACTGGCAAAAGTAACGACGTTTGGCTCTATAGCAATCAAAAGGGCATCGTCCTGCTACGCTACAAAGTGTAAAAGGAAGTAGCCAGAGCTTACAACTCTCGGCCGCAAAGTATAAGGAAAAGCAACGATGTCCCTGTCGACTGTATGACAGACCAGAAACAGCGATGCCATCTATTAGCAGTAGGTCCCCTGGAAGGCAATCGGGCTGCCAAAGGCAATCCAATGGCACCAGCTGCCAAAAGCGTAGCGGCGAGTTTCCGAGCCTCATACAGCCGTCAGTGGTTTCAGTATCTCTGCAGCCGTTGGCCATTCACGTGCCTTTCTCCAGCTTCTCCTCTTTGCTGTCGGTTGGCTTTGTGTTGTTCTCCTTGGTCGCGTTGTTGAGGAATCGTTGGCGGATGAAGCCACTGACGACCACAAGCACGATGTAGGCAGAGTATAAGCAGATAAAACCTGGAAGAAAAATTAGAAGAAACTATTGTGTGTGTGCGTGTTCGTTCTCTTCCCAGAATATTCAGCTCATCTCCTTGTCGTCGTTGTTGATCGGACTCAACGCTGCGGCGTGGCAAATCTCTATTCAAACCGCTCCAAAACGCAACCATACAGCCCTCATCCGCGATAATCAGTACGTGTAATCGGGCCTCTTACCAGAATCAATTACACACAACGCATGTAACAGACATACACACGCAAAAGAGAAAAAGAAGAAGAGATTACAAGTGTTGTAATGCTTAACACACAGTGAAGTGGGTTTCTTAAATTTCACTTTTAAAAGTCATATTTGCTCAATATTCGATCGCTTTCGAGAATTGTGTTACTTGGTAGGTATCTCGTGCGCTAGTGAACCTTCCATTGTTATCAGCACTTTTATCAGAAGAGATGGAATTTTTAATCCGACGAATGGTGCTGATGGGTTAAGCTGTTAAGTTAAATCCTATCCTTACCCGTGGAGAACCTCTGTCTAACAACCATTCAAAGAGTTGTGTCTGAATATAGAAAGAAGCGGCTGACAGTACAAAAGGAGCGCTGTGGTGTATCATCGTGTGCCGTGTGTTGTGTTGACTCAGTCCCACGAAATCTTCGAAGATGGAATTACCAACTGGCTACCCAGGTGCTTTCGTGAAGAGATGAACACACCCAGTAAATGAGCGTCATGTTGCCAACAGCAGTTCTCGAAAGCGTGACAGCAGTTACTCAAGAGGAGCATGAGAAGAGAGGTCGTACATAGCATGCTAGTAAAGCTAGCTAGGTATCGAGAGAGCATCGACCTGAGCGCACGCCTCTTTTCATCGTTCCCATTTTGGAATAGACACGTGGCCGTTAGCCTAGCTTTGCCAATACTGTTATATGTAATGTAACTGGATGATCGTTGGGGAGTATTCGACAGCCAGCATTCGACAAATGAACGTGCGGGTGATCGTTGGGAAGTTCAAGGTTCGTGGTTTCCACAGAGCTTTCTTTTGACTAAGAGTATTTGCAATCCGAATGAACGCCGTCTATGCTGCAAGAGTACTTGTAAGGCAGGCATCTGTTATGCCGTTCTCCAAAAAAGCTACTTTGAGTTCGAAAAATAATGGTGCAATATTCGTCGCCTCCAGTCGAACGATTTTAACACACATTTCGCCTGGAATAATAGGCATGTATTTTTTTAATACCCCCCCCCCACACACACACACACAGAGAGACTTCGGTAAAGAACTGCGTGGAAGTCCATCGCAGAGGATGAGTATAACATGCTGCATGGAGGCCTCAATCAGAAAGTCTCACGTATCATTTGCCGCCTCAAAACATCAACGACTGACACAGTAGTGCTGTTCGCATATGCCTATAGAGAGTTAGGACATTGCGCATCCTGTCATGTACAGTTAAGAACAGGAGGTGATAACGTCTAATTTTTTTCATGTAAAATAAAATAAATCTTGCGAAGACTCACTGTAGAGGAGTAAGTTTGTAAGTGTGTAAGTTTTTCTACATTGGGCCATTCTTGGAGACAGAGAGAGAAAGGGGAGGGGATAGCAGAGGGGTTTGCAGCTAAGACCGGTTAGTATGTGTCACAAAACCATTCCCGGGCGTAGTTTGTGTCGGAAGCTCCGAACGCAGCTTTCACACCAGTACCGCTTGAATTCCCTGGCCCAGAATTATTATGGCGAAGACGTCTTAATATGTGCATGCGGTGGCGCTGATGCTAGTACCTGCCTCGCACGGCACTTAGCCACTGAGGCGAGCACGCA